>CM031581.1:4561171-4825218 GCA_018467065.1 Ephestia elutella | reverse complement strand
ATTTCACATACACATAGTTTAAAGTAAGTACTAATAAGGACATAGGAAGATCCCGCGGGGAAGCCGCGGGCAAAAGCTAGTACAACATAAAAACTATTTCAGTGTAATATTTTGATTATGTTTTATCAACTTTGCTTGTTACTTCATTTAAAATTATTATCCTTGGGCAAACATCATAATGGTTACAGAAGCGTTTCACTTACTGGCCAGTCAACTCCAGTGCACAATATGAACTAGTTCAGAATGCATCATCGCAAGACGCATATTACTAAGTCAACTGTGCTGCATACAAAGTATCAACCATCCAAGTATCCATCAGATATAATTTTGTACCGTATCTAAATTTTTTAAATTTATTATACGTTTTGCCTTTTATGGGGATTATTTGCTTACACACTAAATCATGTTTGTCTTTCAAAGTGGACTATGTCTATAAGTTATTAAAATTTATTTTACTGCTCAAAAGTGCGCGGTCCAGTTTACATAACGACTTGGAGGTTACTTTTATTGTTTCCTGATTGTCCGTGAGTATGATGATTCTGGTGCTAAAGGCAGGTTTTGAGCCATGGGTTCCGCCATATGATGGTGGCCAAATAATTACTTCAGGTATATATTGTCAGCCATTGGCCTACTAATTAGATCAGGCAAAATTTATATTGTGTGTTTTTTATACTTTTTCAGCACCTCCCCTCCCCTCAAGGGAAAGGGCTTTTAGCACTTCGCGGGTTGCTTTCTTGAAGAAAAAAAATAGCCTATATTTGACCTCGGGTCTTTCTCTCTCTCTCAGCCGAAAGACGTCCACTGCTGGACAAAGGCCTCCCCAAGGATTTCTATAATGACATCCATGCGCGCTGCCGACCTTCCATGTGGTCGTCGGTCACATACCAGGTCGATCAGCTCCACCCATACACAACAGTTCTACGTTTAAGACTTTGTGGTCGCCATTTCACTGAGAATAGCCTTTTCTGCCCCAACGGGTCGGGTCTTTAACTCATATCTATATTAAATTTAGTCAAAATCAATTCAGCGGCTTAGCTCATGGCTTTCGCATCACTTGGGTAAAACAAAAAAGTCGCTTTCTGTCCTTATGTCCTTTTGTATGCTTAAATCTTGAAACTACAAAACTGATTTTGATGGTTTTTTTTAATAGATAGAGTGATTCAAGAGGAAGGTTTATATGTATAATAACATCCATCGGGAAGTAAGCCGTGGGCAACAGTTAGTTTATAATATTAGTCTTACTTCTTGCAAGCCAAGACCGAATTAATTTATTTAAACATCAATGTATCAGCTCTAAATTTTAACACGTTTTTAATTAGATATCACAAAAACCAAGACAAATCAGCAGAAACCACTTTTTTTTTGTATCTATAACATGTCTCACTGCTCAACAAAAGCCTCCCCACTCTCTTTCCATGTGTCCTCCCTATCTCTAGTCTTTTCTATCAGAAACTGCAGAAACCACTATATGTAATTCCTATTTTCCTTCCATACCATGTTCCAATCTTTGAGCACACTAGAACACTGTGTGTTGTTCCACTAAGTACACAAGCCTTATTCAATAACGGTTCCTTTATTAGAAGTCCCATCTGCGCCAGATGTACGGCTTATAATTGTAGGCAGCAATTTGCTGGCTCCAGGAAAACAAACGTCTTTGTCTAATCTAACGTAATAAGTAATAACTAGGTAGGTGTTCTATTTAATTATTTCGTTACAGCTCTGTCGGAAAATACTTATTTGTTTATTATTGTAAGACCTTTATATTAAAGTGAAAAAAGAAATTATTGGTATGATTGCTAATTTTGGGAGTTTATTGGCCGTAAAGAAAACACATAGAATGTGCCAGCTGCTTCTCTTCCCGCGCAGATTGTAAAAGTCTATCGAGGGAAAGGGCTCTAAACTGGGGATTCCTCCACTCATAGGCGATGGGCTAGCAACCTGTCACACCTGTCACTATACCTAAATCTCCATTCCACCACACAGAGCCCACTATTCAGCTAAGCGTGGCCATCGAGTCTCACGACTCTTGGCTCTGTCTATCCCATATGGGATAAAGACGTGATTCTATGTATGTATTGGCCGTAAAAATAAAAAAAGAATCGCTGAATGAACTTGTATGAATTTGAATAATTATCGAAATCTGCTTCACAAACTGGGTGTATTTCTGATTCGCTGAACGAATTTTAATGAAAATTAAATATATGACCTGAACAACCATATTGGGCATTTATTATTCCAAATGTTTCTATACATAGGTACAGTTAGATCTGACCGAATCCCATGTCAGCGGGTCAGGATTCTTTGTATCTGACTGTACACCTCATATTATCCGTAGTTGATTAATTCTGGTGGAAAAAGCCTCAGGGTACAAATCCATCCTAATTAATATTATAAATGCGAAAGTGAGTTTGTTTGTTTGTTACCTCTTCACGCTTTATCTACTGAACCAATCTTCCTGAAATTTCGTATTAATTAACATAGAAGTACGGAGAATGACATTACCTTTCAATTTGGTGAAAGCACTGTTACAGTGAGAAATTCATGCGGTGAGCTGCAAAAGCTAGCTAAATAATATCTACTGAACCAATCTTCCTGAAATTTCGCATACACATAGCTGGAAGTACGGAGAAGGACATAGGGTACCTTTCATCCCGGGAAAAAGCACTGTTCCCGTGGGAAATTCACGCGGGCGAAGCCGCGGGCGAAAGCTAGTCTTTAATATTTGTAACCCACAATATAAATAAAGCTTAACAACGTTACGACCATCTTCCAAACAATACATCATTACAGGCCACTTACCGGTATCATTTCTGGCACACATGTGTGGACGCACCTTTACGCCGCGCCTCCTGTGACAAAGGAATTACTGCATTAACATAAAACTATCGTGAACAATGAATAGTAGGGCACCGTTATATCGGAGTGGGGACACGGTAGGGGACACCTACGGATAAATGCTCACTCGTTTTACTCCCGCGCAGATCCTAAAAAGGAGTAGGGGTATTATCGAGAAAGACAGAGTAACAATGTAACAATGTATACGAGTACATTTTTTATGTAGAGCCTTTCTTAAGAGTGAGTGTGGTTATAAAACACATTTTTTTCAAATTGGACGGTTAATTACAGAGATAGCTATAAAGAAACTCTCTTCGGAGGTGGACTGTTGCCGGCTAGTAAATAGAGCAATATGCTGCAAAAAATTGTTTTACCTACTTTGATTTTTTTGATTATTGGAAATAAAGAATTTAACAAAATTCTTCTTTTTCAAGTGGGAGTATTTATTATTTATTATTTACCTTCTGTTTTATTATACCTATGACAGATATAATTGTCGCACAAACAGAAAACGGCGGTAAAATATACACGTGTGTGATGAATATGAGTCTGGCCTTCATGCTGATGCGCTGACCACCCTGAGTGAAACGTCGGTAAACTCCGCTTAACAAATTGCAGAGTCGGATAATAAAGCCGCCACTTTGAGGGGGAAGGATAATACCGGGGTACCTTCTGGATAGCTAACCCTAGATAGATAGCTTCTGTATACACTGTAATCTTGATTCTCTTAGGCAATGATTCATACTAAAACATTAAAAAATTGAAAGCACGGGACCGTCACACTCTCTGTCTTCACCACACAAAAGTGCAGAAAATTTTTCATAAAGGCGTCGTGTCGACTCGAGCCGTCTTTATCCAAACAAGAGTTACACAGTGGAAAGTTTCTCTTTAGTTTCAAAAGTATCTTTTGCTGTAAACGTGGGCTTACTGTGACTAATCAATTTACATCGCTTACTTTCAGGCGATGACACGAGACGATGCAACCTACTTTAACTAACAGTTAAGAAGTTATAAATAATTCACATTCATACATACTCACATATATAAATCGTAAATTATTATAAAACCTTTTTAGAACAATCGAGTAACAAGCTAATTATTAAAAATAAAAACAAGATTTGACCAGTTTTTACTCAAAAGTACATACTAACATATAAATTATATACATTTTTGAAATCACCTTTTTGAAATCACCTTAAATCCTTCAATTTGATAATGATACCCCACTCGATAAGATTTGTTAAAATTTTATTTTTTTGGTCTGCTATTTATCGCATATATAATCAGCCATTTTGTTTTTATGATGACGTCATATAGCCTATGTCACTAGGAGGAATCTAAAAATACCTCACACTCAAAACGCCAAGCCGTTCAGAATTATGGTGGAATAAAGAAAATTGCATACATACATACATGAATCCTGGAAAAACATAACCACTTTTTGGTTAGTCAGTCGTGTTAAGTAGTAGTAAATCTATCGTGTAGCGATAATAACCGTTTAAGAAATTGTGGAAAGTACGCTGCAATACAGAGTAATAACAGGGTAGATAAGACAGGAGATAGGTAGCCGACGGGTATAGGTAATGACTGGAGATTGATAGATAGCTTTGATAGCTACGTTGGCTACTGGCGGTCTGAGATACTCACCAACAAGATTAGGTATAAAAACGCTCTATTTTCCGGAAAAAAGTCAGTTTTTAGTAAATCCAATGTTGGGATCCATAAAATATTTACTTACGTTATTTGGATTATTGGACATCAAAGTTCAAAATGTAGACTGCTAGTTCATTCAATGAATGTCTTAAATAAATTAAAACGTAACCTTAATTTTTCATTCAATTTTATGTTTTCTATCTTCCAAGCTAATATAAACTCTATCAACTGATATTGAAATTAATTTAAGACTTGTATTTATTTATCATCTATACATAGAGTATACTTCAACAAACTATACTTCAAACATTGGCCGATAATCCCGTATCGGCCAATGTTTGAAGAACAAAATTGGTATTTGTGGCACCCGCATATTGGACTCAAACCACTTTATTTTGAATTTAAATACACTGTTAAAGTAATTAATTAATTTGATAAAACGAAATGTTATTTTAAATCATGGTCTAAATTTGACTCAAACTTTAAACTCACCTACTCCTAATTTTTATTAGCCTGCCATATCCAAAAAAAAATTGTAATCCTTACAGTCAGCAGCTTCCGTGCATTTTCACATAAAAATTTGAACATTCCGTATTGACAGCCCTCTTGCAGTTGTGTGGTCCGTTGTATGTTTGTTTGTTTGTCCAAGTCGACTTAACCGGTCACACAATATCGCCATCAAAATTTTAACTGTGACATTGTGCTTGGACCGCCAACATAGTATTTTGCTTTGTGTTACTAAACCTACATATAAAAAGCGTGGGAATTGTAAATAGTTATTTTATATTTTAGTTATCCCTCTACAATATATTTGCAACTAACAATACAAACTATACTTGTAAATCCCTATATTATATTTTTGTATAAAAATCACCATATAACCACACGTTGGTCAGCTACATGTCATCACCATTATCAGTAGTCATTTTAATGTGCCCACTATGAGGTAGACATCCTTATGGATGGATAAGCAATACCGTGTGATATAAATCGACTTGCCAATATAGAGTAAATTACGTACTAACACATTTGTTGGTGCTCTATTTAGCACACCATTCTCATTCTAGCAAATCCAAGTAGGTAATAGACTTGTTAAGTCAGCACTCCATTGTAAACACGACGACTTCTACGCTATCTCCTGGACTGTGACGTTTGAGTTCGTTGCAAATATTCAAATGCCTCTTTCAATTGAAGCGCTGTAAGAAGTAAACCTAGGGTTTGACTGCTAGAGACTGTTACGCTCATTATTATTTTTCGGTTGTTCCCACTAGAAACCATTAAACAGTTCTTCGATGGAACTAATGCCACTTTTTTTATCTCACTTGTTATATTGGTATTTCGGTTCATAAAATTACAGACATGTATCTGTAAGGATCGTAGCAAGTGGAAATTGCTAGCTACTGCCGCGGAAAAAGGCGTGATATGTATGTTCTATTGGTCGATAACTTGAACATTTATCGGGTTGTCGATTAATATACCAATATTTCGATTAAAAAGTTTAACCGTATCAAACTACCAAAAAAGAATTCGACTGATCGAAACAAGTGTCCGATTGATTGAACTATAAGCCACATAGTTATCTCGATTTTTTTCTACACTTACAAATCATATAGAAGTCATATTTTATATCCATGTGGCTTACACATAAGTTCCGCGTGGTTCAATCAATCGGACACTTGTTTCAATCAATAGAATTCTTCATTCTTGGTGGTTCGATACGGTTAAACTTTTTACTCGAAATATCGGCAATCCGGTTGGTAGGTTCCTGAGCAACAATCGCTGTCAGCAAGGCCGCAGCTGCAGATTTTGTCGACTTCACTGCTAAATATTCATAAGCGCAAACACTCTTAAGCGTGGGCGGGTTATTATGACTTCAGTGTCGTGTCCCATCAAGACCAGAGTCACATTCCCACGTACGAAGTTTTACCTAAGATAAATGTGGTATTTCGTCAGCTATATCTCCTTTTCTTCTGGCTTATTGCAGTTCCTATCGAGTGTGTTATAATTCAAGTGTCAGATTTTTCTCAATTCGCCTAATATAAATGCATCTGACATAACAAACGTCGCCATCGTTTATCCCATGGTCAGACATATCCCAGCCCGATATTATGCAGCTATGAATAGGTATCAGAAAATTAGCTTTGAATTCCCATGTACTAAGTCTAATCAGAATGGAAAACGAAAGTATTTGATAAATATGTTATTGTCATCAGCATAATATCTCCTGCTTATTCCACTCAGCCATAATCACACCCATCCCAGCCCAATATTGCGGGAGTAAGTTTGAAAACCACCCAAAATTTCATATAAACACAAGCTATTTCTTATTGAACATCACTGATTTAATTGTCTCTATGTGTACAAACATTGTTAAATAAATAAGTTAAAATCTCTAAACTTATCTAAAAACTTAGCCATACATTTGTTATTCAGAAAAACCAAGACAAATAGAACTTCCAAGCCCCTTATTTACCAAAATTGGCACAATTTCAGGTGAAAATCGAGCATACATGACATCAGAGAACAAAAGCTCTTTTAGGAGTAATTTAAAAGGCAAATGCTACTCTTGTCGCGTCTACGTTCAGTGACTTGACGTTTGTGTAGGGTTAGCATTAGCAGGGGTTGGCAATATTGATTGAGTTATTTCGGATAGGTGGAAAACAAGAAAGCCCCTAGGTATATTGTGCACCTTTTTTTTAGTTTTCTGGTTTCCAACATCCGACCAAACGTCAACTTTTTAGTCCAGACCAATTACCAAAAGGATACTTAATACTTATTATAGAGCCGCTGTCATGTATCGGCCGTATAAGATTCTTATTTTTCTTCTCAACGTTTTTGCAACCACTGCTGAACTTATGTTTATTGTTACCAGGGAGAATCCGTGCAGTTAACCGTTGAGGAGTTGCCTCGTTGAAGTTAATCCTGCGTGCTTATCGCAAGATTTGATTAAAGACAGATGAAGCTTAATAAAAGCTAGTAACAAAGTATGTTTTTATCATCGAAGTGCATAATATCTCGATGGTTTTTATAAGTTTCAGAAAAATTGTTCAGACAACCCTATACTTATCGCATTCTCTTCAAAGCCACTTGACAAGTGTAAATAAGACGGAGAATACGCATTGAAACGTAAACGAAAGAGACTCCCGTTCCAGCGAAAGTGTTTGTTAGCGTACACAATGACGGCTACAATTTTCCATCGCGTCATTTGTCTTGTGTTTTTCAAAAGATATGACAGATATTACTTCATTGGGAGTTCCTTTTCATATATATCGCAGTTTTAGGGCCGGTCTTCGCGTGAGCGGAGACGAGAGATGTTTTATTTTAACACACAATAGAATTTCGTTATTTAAAATTCGAACATCTTTAATGAGATCCTATTGGCCCTTACAGATCTCTGCATGCAGAGAGATTGTAGATCTATGATCGCAGCTAATGGCAAAAGTAGCTGTTCAAATAATCGACCTACTTTTTCTTTACAAGTTCCATGAATTTATAGCATTCCTTTATGGCCATTCGTGTAAAAAGATGTAATTTTGACTTCCTTCGTATTTTATCAAATTCCGTAGCCAAAATGAAGCAAAACAAGGTGAAAATCAGATGACATGGGACGCAATCTGAGGTTTGTGGAGCGGTGACGTGGAAGGGACAAATTGGTGGCGGGCGGTGGACGGTTCGTGGAATGCTTCGGGTGCGGCTACACTGCAATCGAGTGGTAATTTTACTTCATGACCACAATATGACATTGTCGTAATCGTATCCCATATAATCAAAATCAGTTCACTACATGAACTGATTTTGATGAAGTTTTTTTTTATAAAAAATTGTATAGCCGTTTGAGAATAATGCAGTTTTTTCTAGATGATATGGTTTTTTGTTTAGTGTATTTTTTAGAAATATTAGTTCGTTTATTTAAATCGTCATTTACTATCATTTTACATAGTCTAATGTCCAAAGGTTCAATCATTCAATATCTTCCTTCCTTTCTATTTAATAGAAAATATGATATTTATAACGAAAGGTGGATGTACACTATTTATGTATGTTATGTTAAGTTTTCTCTTCATGGGTTATGGGTTTGGAACATCAAATTTTAAACAAGCCAATCGCTATTTTTCTTACTATATGGAAAGATATCATATGTTGAACTCCAATTTATCAATCCTATTCACTTATTGCGCCACACTAAAAAGAAATAAAATCCTGCAGCCAATGGCGTGGAAGGGACAAATTGGGGTTGGCAGCCGTTTACAGGAGTGGCGATTTTCAGTGGCGGTTCTAAATTGATTATCTGTGGGATCGGCCTCTGCCGCTTTGTAATTAATTTTCGTGGGGTCTATTAGACCTGCCCGTAATGTCACCTTGACCTTGGGAAGTACAGGTTGTAATTCAGGTATATGGAGAACGTTGTATTATTTTATCTTTTATAAAAAAAAACTAGTATTAGTAGTAGGCTAGAGTCCAACTAAAAATCACGCAAAAAAACTCTGAACACTTCAATGAAGCTAGACCATTGAGTTACGAATACCCTGAGCAATTCAATAATCTAAAAGCTAGACCAACCAAACCTGGTTAATCGACTCTGCCAACGTCATAAATAATCAACTCTCTATGGATTTTCAATCATTAGCAGTGATAATTTACATACTATTAAAAATGCCTGTGTAAAAATCATTACTATTGAAAAACCATTAAGTCACAATTATTACATAAACGCATGTAAACGACGCATTATAATTTTTTGGCAGGGATCTCTATATTTTTTAACAATATCAAAACATAATGGAAGTTACTATTTGTAAACAGATTCCTAATTATAATAACTTTATTTCGTCAGTTGCAGAAACACATCAGCATATGCACTTAGCTGGTTAAATACTCTAAGATCTTACCACAAGCAGGTCTGTGGAAAGACAGCTTTTACTAAATAACTAACAAAATACACAATATTTCCAACACTAAATCGCTCGTTCACTACCATCCTGCATCGGACAAGCCTATAAAATATTTGGTAGCATTACCATACAATGCCAGGGAGGGACTCGGAAGTGGCCCAGATTCTAGATACATCGCTACAATTTAGATGCGGCCCTGTCTCACGATTGATGGACTAATAAAGGAATTGTGAATTGCAAAGGCGTCGTCGAAATAAATGTAATGAAACGGAATACAATGGGAAAGAGATATTTTATTTCGCGCCATTGAATTTGTTGCTCTGTGGACTTGTTTGTACGAACCACATTCTTGACTCAAGAGAATTTAGATCTTAAAAGCAGCATAGTCTTAATTCGTAAAACATTGCACTCTTTTCATAAATAAGCTGAAAAGGCTAAATAATTTGCCTTTAAATTATGTTTTACGTAACTGCGCGTATTATTAGATGATTTTTCACAATCAAACTTTAGTCGTAATACAACCGGACTGGACAACTTTTTTTTTTATGCTTCTTTATCCTGAAAAGAATTGCATCAATAACCAAAGTATTTCCCAAGATATAGCAGAAAACAATTCACATTTTTAAGCGATGATGTTTAGACGATACCAAAACGCCCCTAACTAAACGTGCATTCATATGACGTCACGCGTAGAAAATGGACTTTCAAACAAAGTTTGAACTCTAATAAATTAGCTCCGGAGAATAAACTCGTGCTGAAAAGTCGCAAAATGTGTTTAATTATATGTATTCTATCATAAAATTACATATTTTTAACAATTCTCATACATTGGCCGGTCCCCTATTGTAAAAAAATTGTGATTTAAGCAACAAAGCCGTGCAAACTAAATAAATAAAATTTAAATCGTCAATGTTCACAAAACTTCGCATCCAGAAAGCGATCTGTTGTCGGGTTCTATGGAACTCTCTAGATAAAAACTTTTCTGAAATCCAGATTGATAAATAAATCGAAATCAAATTATCGACTTACTGGTCATCAAGATGTTGTCTTAATAAACAAACAGAGTATCAAACATCTACTTCATTACCCGTCACTCAATTAGGACCCCCCAGTGACGCGGGATAGATCCCCAGTCCTAAAGTGGGATTAGAAGTGGGATCAGAAGTGGGATCAACGTCACTTAGCTGCTGTTTACCGCCCACCGTGCCTGTCAGCTGACCGAATGAAGGGATCATTCACTTTTTTACCGAATGCCATTTTTTATAATGGAAAATAAAGCTTCTGTGTTAGTTTGTTGATGCATTTGTGTCAAACATTGTTATAGTCAGTGCATTCTGTTTTTATCTTGTGGCTCCGCTATCGTGGGAATTTAGTGATATAATTTAATAATTCAATAGGCTAGATGACTAGATGAAAGGTCGACTCTTTAGTCTTTTAAAAAAAACTGTTGCGACTAGCAACACTGGTAACAATTATTTTAACTTTTCATAGGGCAGCATTGTTGTACTCTCTTCTTTGAACCGCAATAAAGTGTGCGTGAATTATTTATCGCTCCCGGAATTTTATTTACTTATCCTGAACAGAAGACGATACAAGCTATAACAACAGTCCGCTGCTACAAAAACTTTATCATTATAAAAACTAGTTTAACTTCAAACTTAAACAATACTTCAATGACGAAGAGACCGCATGAGGTATTGCATCTATTGTTGTCTAAAACTCCGTGATTGAATGATTTAAAAATACGCTAAGTGCATAATTAGAAATTGCATGTATTATAAGATTGCTTCTTACCAAACTTGATATAATCAAGTTGTATAATCAAGTGTCAAGAGGAAAGTAGGTTTGCTAGACAGACAGCAAACTTTAAGCGCTTTAAGTAAGCTTGTAATGAAGGTAAACCCACGATCACGCTCTCACGAACGTTACAGTTGAAAAACTGCACTTTGCATTTATTGTACAAAACAAAGAATATGTAGAAATAACATTTCCTTATACATTTCCTAACTGATGAAAGTTACCGTCAACTGGCAGCAGCCGTCATAATAATAATAACTCAGGCCGGTATTAATAAACCAAGCTCAAGACAGCTGTCAAGTGCGAACTCAGCCGATACGCACTCAAGTTATGTTCACGCACTTAAGATCGTCGCTAATTAATAAACCTATATCAACGGCATATCACTTGAGATCTCAGAACACACACAACTTCAAAATGATAAGCTTCAAACTGACAAATAGAGAATTTTGATACATGGCGTGGTGTCAAACCATAGACTTAGTAAAAAATAATAGACCCGGCTTAACAATCTTTCTCCAAACAGTATTTATGCGGCCGGTTTCCATCCATAGCCGGGTCTATTATTTTTTACTGAGTCTGGTCTAACTACTGTCACAAGTCACTCTCATGTCATGGTTGTACTGTCATCAGCAACAAATACGCTCTTGAGTGCTGATATTTGATATTATTAATACGACTTCACTCGGCTGATACGCGGAACTCAAGCGAGAACTCAAGTAAGATTTATAAATTAGCACCGCGACTCAAGTGCGCTTTCAAGATCGAGCTATGACTTGAGTGTCATTTATTAATACGGGCCTCATTTTCCAAATCGAAACAACAATACAGTTGTACAGCCAGTCAGTGCATAAAAAAATAAAGCTATAAACACAAAACACAATTTTTTCTGCGCGAATGTGGTTATTACATTGACCAGCGCAAATAAATAATTTAATTTGAGTTAATAACCGATTTGTCAAACTTGTACTTACATATGCCAATTTATAACTTAAAATTATTTTAAAGCTTTGTGACTGGACTGGCCCGACGGACAACTCAGTACTCGGGTAATTCCTATTCTACTGCGCAAAAAGTGTGCAATTCAAAAAACATGCAAAAATAATTTAATCTCGGTTCTCTTTTTATTATTAAAAATATGAGAATAGATGTCTTTTGTCTTTGGTTTATTATAAAGGTAGGTGTTAGAATTAGTAATTGATATTTATTAATTAATTTTGAAAATGTAAATATCACGTTCTGTTATCTGTGCATTTCAAAGGTATCACATTTGCGATACTCAAAAAATATATAAAGTTTGTTTAGAATTCCTTTATATCACAAATATGGCGTTATTATAATCTAATCTCATGATAGCTGCCAACAAAATAATCACTGCTGATGCAATTTAACAATACTTTTTACGCGATTCTACTTTTGTTACAAATTTGTAATCATTTCTTGTATCCTAGCTAATTTCGTAAATAAATAAAGCTATTAACATTTTACTTATGGGTAAAATTTTATGTATGGTGACAATACTACATTATCTTCGTTATTTTTGGCACGACTGCAAAGTAAACAGGGCTTGCATTTGTTTGTGACAAAAAACTGTATTTTGTTTGTAATAATTGGTATGTAAAAGTTTGTGTGTCATCTCTCTGTTCAAGCTGCAAAAAATTAAGTGTTTAAAAAAAATCTCAAACAATTTTAACGCGGGCGGGCGGCATTGATTTCAATGTTTAATTATATGTACACACGTTAGGTTAAACAGGTAATAACTCTACTTTAAACTTTAAATCTGATGGATTGAGCGGGTATTTGTAATGAATTTTATCATTTTCTGTGATCGTCACGTCCTGTTATGATATATATATATATTTTAATTTAAGTATCGTTCATGGTTTAATTGACAATATATTAAATAAAAAATAATAAATTTTAAGGATTTTCATATAAAAAGTTTTCATTTATAATAAATAAACCTCGATAACAGAAGTGATCGTGTGATCACAGGATGAATTAAATTAGTAGTTTCCGCTGCAGTTTGTTTTTGTTAATTTCCGTTTTGGTATCAATATTTTAAAATAATAATAATTTGTTTTTAACGTTGCTAAGAACCACCACTACATACAAAATCATCATATCTGTTGTGTGTTTGCAGCATCATTCCTGTTAGCCGCTTATTTTAAATTTTAGTCATTTCTCCGAAACTAATTGATCTCGAATTTTGTAATTTTTACAATCATTGTTTTTTATTGTTTAATAAAATAAAGCCAAAATAATTAAAGAATCATGAGAATTTTTATTTATTATACTTTTCTTAAAAGTAAAAAGTAGGAATGACCCACTCAATCAAGTTGTCGATCCGTGTCAGTATATAATCCAAATGTTACGATACTTGCGATTCTTGTGCTTTTGCTAATAATAATAACTGTTGAAAACTTATACTTTTCTGTAGACGCTCTATATCCTGTTATTAACAATAGAAGTCAATACCGAATGGTGGTTAATTAGTCCGCGCTTTTTCAGTCAGTATCACGTCATCCAGTAATACAGAACAATGCGTTTCATGTGCTTCGTATTGACTGTTGAAATCGTGTATTTTTCTAGACGCTTCTTATATTCTGTAGTCGACAAATCGCCGTACAATCACCAGTCAGTACCGACTTAAGTTGTCAATCCGTGTCAGTCCAGAACAAACCTCCAATATTATAGAATACTGCGCTTTTTGAGTTCCACTAATATTACACTGTTAAAATCGTGTATTTTTCTACACGCTCTATGATTCTATAGTCCCCAACCGACAAGAGTCAGTCAGTACCCAATCAAGTTGCTCAATCCAGTGTTGAAGTCAGTGCAAACCTCCAATGCTAGGATACTGCGCTTTTTGTGCAACTACCATTAGCAGTAATTACCTATACGTCTTGCAAATGTTACTATGCAGTGCCCAAAGAAATTAAAAAAAAACAACTTAAGTCAGATTTCTGTAGCTGTGCCCTCAGGGGTTTCGAGTAGAAACTCTCAAAATTTGAGGGTACAAATGAGCATGAGCACTGGTGTGCAAAATTTTCATGGAACCAATTTGGTACCAGCCCCCTTCTGCCTCATCAACATCCTTGCCAAAAACATCCTTGAATAATTTAAAAAATAAAACCTTTATTGATCAAGGTGCCTTAGGTGCCTTAAAGTTTTGATTATCTCTGTGATCTGTGACCCAGGCCATTTTCAGCTATGGTGTTTGTTAAGTCTTAAGTGTGATTTTTATATCTTCTAACTGCAATTTAAGTAACATACATCTTTCAATATAGGTATTTGGCATTGTGTGAACAGGTAACAGTTATTCATTGCCTATAAGATTGCTGTAAAAATATTCTATAGCGGGCAATCTTACTCACGATGATGGCTACACTAAAAATGCTGATTCACCTAACTAATAAACTGATTAGCCAAATCCAATAAGTGAAATATAATTGGTATATTGGAGATTTATGTATACTAATGATTTCAATAACGCACAATAGCGCTAATTCGCACTAGCTGGAGCGAATGATAAAGATTGATAATGTTGTAGGTTCTCAAACAATGGCTTTTGTTTTCCAATTAGAAGGAGAAGAAGTATATCTAAGTTATGCTACTACAAAAACTCCTGACGTCACGTCGAAAAGTTGATATAAAGTCGTAAATTTAGTCGTATTTCCTCATGACTGAGGGTCGTGGTCATTATATGGAATGATACACACACAACGACTCTCATGGCAATTTTAATGGAGTGGTTTGTCATTGCCTTCTCCATTTCACACACTAGCTGATAATCATCAACCAGAGTGCAGGTTTCTTCACGATGTTTTCCTTCACCGGAAGCAAGTGGTGGTCGATGAAAACTAACATGAGTCAGATTGGTATACAATGAGACAAACTCATGTAGCCCGGGCAGGATTCGAACCTGGGATTTTGTATCCACAGGCGGGCGCCCTACTACTCGACCACCACCGCTTCTTCAATTACTACATCCCAAAATTAAGTTGAGTCAACTGTCAAAATAAACGAAAATAAATGAAAATCCCTACGTCATTACTAATGACGGACCTATCGTTTTTCGGCTCACTAGTTAGAACTAGTGGCGATTGAGGTCTGTCAGATAGTGCAAAACATTAGTTCAATGAGCGATTTTTCTGACAGCTTAATTAAGAAAAAAAAATCGGTATAAAAAAGTCTCAACAGATGGCGTTTTATTGAAAGCCGAGTCTTAATAATGACTGTACCTATATTGTGCGCATTTTATTGTCAGCCAGAGGCAGAAAAAAAATCACATAACAGTTTGACAGTTGCACAAATCACAATATTGATACTTTTTAGATGCAAACAAACAAACCAACAAACAAACTCACTTTCGCATTTATAATATTAGTTAGGAAGTTAGGATTTTAGGATATAATCCGCCATTTTGTTTTTATGATGATGTCATATCGCCTATGTCACTCGGAGAAATGCAAGGAATCTAAAAATACCTCTCACATCAAAATCTGTTAAGCCGTTCAGGACTTATGATGGAATAAAGAAACTTACATACATACATGAACCCTGAAAACATAACACTACTTTTTTGGTCAGTCGTGTAAAAAACAATGACCCTCATTTAGTATTCACACCATTTCACAAACATATTCTTACGTCTCTTTTCATCCAGAAGTTAAATATCAGATCGTATAACTTTGATTTATAAAACGTTTAGAAAACGGGTTATTAGATAAACAAATTTCGTGTGATAGAGCCTAAATTCAAGTGAAGTCGTGCAAAAAACGGTCTAATAGTCATAGCAAACAAGCACATAGATCTCTAACATGTGCCTACTCGTGTAGATAATTGAGGAAATCGCTAAGGTTGACCCAAGGCCATTAGCGAGGCAAAAACACGGGTCAAGACACCCGTGAGTCAGTTTGTCGAAAAAGTTCCTACAAATTGTGATAACACTTGAGATTGTTTTTGCAACAAATACCGAATCAAAAAGCAATTTTCATTCTGTCACTGTCTTGCTACACAGTAGTACACAGTTTTAGAAAAATATAGCAATGGCTTGTTTTGTTGAGCGTATCGTTCTTAATATTTATTCTCATAAAACTATTTTAATATCTCATTTATTATTTATGAATGCACAAAAGGTCATCACCTCATATTGATTCAAGACGCATCTATGTAGGTAATTTGCTCAAAGCGACACGTGAACTTTTTGTACAAGAAAATGCAAACTGCTATGGCAATAATTTATCACCTTTTTTCAATTTTTCAAACTTAGCAATTATACATACATACATACATAGAATCACGTCTTTATCCCTTACGGGGTAGACAGAGCCATGAGTCGCGAGACTCGAAGGCTCGCTTAGCTGAATAGTGGGCTTTTTGATAGAATGGAGATTCAGAGATTGACTTTTACAATCTGCGCGGGAAGAGAAGCAGCTGGCACATTCGATGTTTTTTCTTCGCTCCCAGACCAGCATGGAAGGAATAATAATTATATTGGAATAAAAACTCAAGAGTGTGAGAGGACAACAGAGTGTCTTTTAGTGTTGGAAGCAACAATTATGACCATGACCTTGACGGAAGCTCGGAAACTCAATAACACTAAGACAGTCGCCTTGAATTTAAGAACAATTTAACAATGTAAGTATCTCACGATCATGACACCTGACACGTAAAGTTTTGGTACTCTGTAATCGTGTTCTTCATGGCTGAAGGTCGTGGTCATTACGTGGAACGAAACACTCGTAATGGCTTTCATTTGATAAATCCATCAACCAGAGTGCAGATTTCCTCACGATGTTTTCCTTCACCGGAAGCAAATGGTGGTCTATGAAAAGAAAACTATCATACATAATTAAGATTAGTATACACACACAAAGAAGCATGAAGTTTTGTTATGTGTTGTTTTGTTACTTGGATCTTTATATAAAGTGTGTTGCTTTCAATAAATCCAAAGATACTTTATATGAAAATCCCATAAATATCTTCACTTAAATAGTCCGCAACTTTACCGTACCTCGTTTATTTGATGTTAATTTTGTTTATTCACTAATGACTGCAAATAACGCAAACAAGACTTAATAAAATGCTAATAATTCAAACTTAGTTCAGTTTCACAAAGGGCTCTCTTTGACCAAAATGCGGTATCTTGGGTCCCCCTGAGACATGGCGTGTGGTGGCTCAAACTTAAACAGAAACTTGTTAAAATTTATCCTATATATAAGTAGTGACTTAAGTATATAAATCATCACATAATATACACTTATTGCGTTTACGAAAACTGCATTATATACAAAATAATAATATTATTTCAAATATAAAAGAGCTATTATAATTATAATATTATGCGAAGAATCACTAACATTTTCGCTGGTTGTGCTAACATTGAAACCAAGCATATTTAGATTTTCCCATGTTAATAGTGCGATGAGGCCACCTTTTGCATGATAATACTCTATGTAACAACTTTATTGTAATTATTTTTAGCTATTTGCTATAAAGGCTATTTGTATTGTATTTCCTTACTACTTCTTTTTAATCACCCGAACATGTTGTGCATTAATGTTTTGTGTGGAAGCCACCGATTTGATTCACATCTATGATAATTTGATCATGAGTTAGCTTGATATTTGATCACGCACATGTACGGTACATTTTTTATCTTCACATATTTATGTGTGTTTTTGTCAAATTAGATGCCTAATAGGTATCTATAAAGGTATGTCTGTTTGATTTCAATTCTCATGTGGCCTGATAGACTTTTATGAGAATTTTTTTATTTTTATTAAAGATGGGTTTGCTCTTGACCACAATCTTGTCCGAGGACAGATGAGGTCTACGATGTAGCGAGCTTACCCAGAAGCAGCCTATTCACTCTGGTTTTGAAGAGAGTCAGGTTGTATGTGCTCGGGAACACAGACGCAGGCAGGGAGTTCCACTGCTTCGCTGTGCTCACGAAAAGCGCTTGGTGCGAGCGGGAGGAATATTAACCAAGAACGGATGATAGCCCGCGGTGCGTCTGGTTGTCCGATTGAAGAAAGGGGCAGGTGGTATGAGCTCATTACTTTAAATCAGAATTACATTTAAATCTACATTCCTGATACTGTCATTTCTTTATCAAGTCTATCTATTTTATGAGCATTCATGGGAGCGAAAAAAAATTGACAGAGAATTGGTTCTTTTTAAAAATCAACCAAGGCTGAAATGGGGGGTCAAAGTTTGTATGAAAAACACATTAGATATACTTTTTATACTTATATATATGCTCTTATCGTACAAAGTGTACATTCTAACCTCAATTATCTCCGGCCAGGTCAGTAGGCGCTACCATAGATTATATAATTCCATGAGGTACGAACCGGTCCACGGAGGCTCACAATATCTTGATTTGGAAGGCCACGTGCAAACATTTTAATTGATGATATGCGGAAGACAAAAACATTCCGATTGCTTTTAGGGTTCTGTGGTTTATATAAGATTATTTTTAATAGATCCATTATGCTGACTTGGGCTATATTGCTAGGTTTATGTATCAATATCAATACCAAATAATGGAAACAGGAACAGCGGTAGGCCTAGGAAGCATTGGAGCGACGACTGTAGATATTTTGAAGAGAAATGGATGGAATTCGCAAGGGATAGACATGTTTGAAAAGAAATGGGGGAGAACTTTCCCCAGCATTGAGACGAAATAGGTTAAAAAAATATATATCAATATTAAGAATAATGTAAGTAGACAGAAGACACCTTGTCAAAGGTGAAGAGCATTGTCCAAGACAGACCCCGAATAATCACGATGAAGAACCATTATGGACGCTCTTTGCCCCACTTGGGGACCTTAGGACAAGACAAGACAAGAATACTTTATTAGCACACAAGATCACATTTCCATATACAAAGTAACTTATAATAAAAAAAAGAAAGGAAGATGCGCAAAAGGCGACCTTATCGCTGTAAGCAATTTCTTCCAGGCAACCAATTGTGAAATTACTGTAGACGAAATATATGTTGTGCGGGTTGGGTTAAGGAGAATAATTGTACAATGGATTGATTTCATATATAAATACAATTAACTATTAGGACTATAAGTCAAGATGCTACGGAACCAGTAGATGCTCAAATTCCACTCGCGCTTGACCGATTTTTTTCTAGTTTCTCTGTATAGTAAGCCATTAAAGGAATTCGAATGAATAAATAAAATGGCAGCATTTTATTAACGAATTTTAAATAAAGGCCTGTAGACATTTGCAAAATCGTAAATATAGATATGTGCCAAATTTGTATGTTATGTCAATTTTTACATAATAGCTATGATAGTTGGTAGTTTGCTAAAATGTGATGAACTAATGATATTTCTTTTCAAAGTGAAATGATCCGTTGATTTTATTATTAGAGTTATTAAACTGCCTGATGACCTGATTTATAATAATGACGTATATGAAAATGAAGCGGGTACCTTGATTACTTGAACCAGGTAGAGACTGAAAGGATAACCTGGATGGAAGAGTTTGTTTGGGCGCGCTAACATCTGGAACTACCGGTCCTATTCGGAAAAAATCCAGACTCCTGAAATTCTCACGGGAGAAAAACTGGAGCACAGCTAGTATTTAAATAATGTTCAGTGAAAATAAAGTAATGACAAAGAATCTGACGTATGATCATCACAGATGGACATACCTGTGCAAACTGGTCAAACTCTTGCTGACTGCGGAGATGTAAGAAGGGTGAATTCTGCTGTTAAAAACCAATGTTAAGTTAAATACGATTCTGCTATCTAATTAAACTGCTTCCGGTAATAAAACAGATGGAAGTATGAGTCGATAATTATTATCAAACTAGTATTTGCCCGCGGCTTCGCTCGCGTTAATCCTTTCTTAGCGGATGCGTATGTCATAACATTTACCTGCATGCCAAATTTCAGCCCGATCCGTCTAGTAGTTTGGGCTGTGCGTTGATAGATCACTATGTCAGTCAGTCCTACCTTTGAGTTTTTATTTATATGTATATAAATATATAGATTATAAATGGCGTTATCTTTGGGAATGTCCATGTCAACTTTTTAATCCCCAATAGGTATACTTAGATTAAAAACTTTATCTTAATTAGTTGTTTGAGGTGTTTCACAATGTTTTTCGATTTGTGGAATACCCAATTTAGGATTAAGGGATCGGATATGTACTATAAAAACAGAAGCTAGGCAATTTTTTAATTCACTTGAATCTGTTCCAATCAACTGAAACATGCGTGTCTTGGTTTTGCTAACTCTTGTGGGTACAGCCCTAGGTATGTATTTTACTTATTTTTAATTATGTACTTTGAAAATAGGTCATTTTCTAACAATTTATTGATGTAAATAAATATTTTAAAAGTACGTAAAGTGTGGTTGGTACATAAAGTCCAGGTCATCCAAGCGATTGAAATTGATTCTATTAAAAAGACATTTAACGCATTAGGTTTTACTCACTATTTCTCTTAGTAGATGGTAGATGAAGCAAAAAATATGTCTTACGTTAATGAATTGATTAATTGTCTTATTTTCAGCGGCTCCTGACCGTATCGGCAGAATCGTCGGCGGTGATGCGACCACCATTGACCAATACCCATACATGAGCAACATGCTATTCCACCTGGCTGGCGTGTTGTGGATGCAGTGGTGCGGGGGATCGCTCATCACACCAACTTCTGTTCTCTCTGCGGCTCATTGCTACTAGTATGTCATTCTTTTTAGATTTATCTTCATATCTAGGTCATGTCATATTCGTAAACTAAATAAGCTGATGCTGTTCCACCTGAAGGTAATCTAGTAGGTACAGTAGTGCTGAAGATTACTAATCCAGCACATAACCTTCTGTTCTCTTTGCGGCTCATTGCTACAGGTAGTGTTACTTCTTGTTTGTATCTTTATCATAGACATGATCCTAAAACTACATGGGGAATGCTATTCCACCAAGTGCGGGTCCAATCTCCGTTTAACCTGCTGTCCCCTGCAGCTTTCTGAGACTTGTACATGATTATTATTATATTTATCTTCATCCTCACAATCATAAACACCACCAAATTCTGTTCTATCTGTGGCTCATTGCTTTTTGTCATATCTCCTGTCACTCTTAGATTTGGGATGATCTGATATTAGCTACCAGGGTTGGAAAAGGTGACACCCATGGATTTTCAGTCACACGTCAGTTAGTTATCAATTCGAGTGCAATTATTGGATATTTACAATGGATTTAAGTGGAATCGAGCGCATGCAAAGCTAGTGGAGAGAAATCTATGTCACTAATGTCATTTTCTTCCGACAGTGGAGCTTCACCATCGCAATGGCAAGTCCGTCTCGGCTCGTCCTTTGCCTCAAGCGGCGGGCAAGTGATCCCCGTCTCCGCTTTGGTTCTCCACGGACAATATGATGACGATAGCATGGAAAACGACGTGACTATTGTCAGGTTGTCTTCAGCCGCCGTTCTGTCTTCGCTTGTCGCGACTGCCCGCATCTCAGGCCCCGGCTACATTTTGCCTGATAACACTGTTGTCACTTACGTCGGATGGGGTGATTTAACGGTAAGTAAAATGACAATGATTATTTCTTTATCTATTTATATAAATTAATTTATTGTCAATGACTCCGTTTTTATATCCTTAAATGTAAGAGTTCTAGTCAAGGCGTTTGTGTTGTCGCAAAAACTGTAACTGTAAATAAAGTTTTCCTATCAACAGTTTAATGGCTTCGCTGCTGAGCAGCTCCAGCACGTCCACGTTGGCATCATCAATCAGGGTATTTGCGCTGAGAGGTATGCTTACCTCAAGACCCAGCCAAGATACGAGAACTGGCCAGATGTTACTCCTGAGATGTTATGCGCTGGTATTCTCGACGCTGGAGGAAGAGACGCTTGCCAAGGAGACTCTGGAGGTCCCCTTGTCCACGACTCTGACGTCATCGTCGGTGTCACCTCTTGGGGCTTCCAGTGCGCCCACCCATTCTACCCTGGTGTCAATGCTAGAGTTTCTTCTTACACTGATTGGATCGTCGCTAACGCTTAAATATAAAGAAATGGTTGCAAAGTTTTGTTTCTTACTAAATTAATTATAAACATCGAAATACAACTACTACATATAGTGCATAATATCTCGATGATTGTAAATTATTTTTTAAATAAAAATTAAAGATATATCCATCTAATGCTTTATGTATAATGTATTATTATATACCTTAGAGATAATTTAGAAAGAAATTGACGTATACAATGTATTTATGATTGCAGGATGCAAAATAAATATAAATTAGGATAAATTGACCCTAAATGTCTCATTACATATAAATAAATTAGAAAAGTTTTTTAGAATATTCTGAATTGCCAGATTTATTTATTTAAACCGTCTTCTTAAATAATACAAAAGGATTTTCCAAACCTATCCTAAAGTACAATTTAAACGTTACATACACGTTTAAATTGTGAGTTCACATTTTTACAGTAAAAGCCATCCGACAGATTGCACGCAGTGATCTCTACTTGCCAATATTGCATTGGTCGAACATGAATCCTTTATTCACTGGAAGTGAATAGAAATCACAATTTTGATGGTCAATAGCCATATCATTGCTTCTTCTTGTCCCTCGTCGATGCTCTTTCGCATAATGATTTCATTTTTTTCTTAATTCCATTGCTGATTCTGGCAGCCATACATTCTGCAAAAGTACTTATAATTACTTTAGCAGAGGTTTTTGCTAACCATATGTCCCTTCAGTGCATGCTTTATAAAATAATACTTTATCGCATAATCTCGGATAATTAAGAAATTCTTAATTATCTGGGTAGTTAAATTTTAAATCCGTCTTTTGGTCAATATGACCCACTTCATATCAATTCACAGGTTGTTTTCCTCATTATTACTCGGATAAAATATACTTAACACTTCTAGAGTTTCCTATCACCATCCATCCCTAGCACGAATCTATCTAACTACACGCACCATAAAACTGTCAATAAATCACAATATGACATCGATACTGCGGTTTGAATATTATGTTTGGATGTAACTCATATAGCTCTAGCATGTACTTTTCCTTAGTGTGGCTAAAACCTATCAAAATCATGGTCTACTTTGTTATATAGGTGACAATTTGTTTTTATTGTTTCCTGTCTGTCAACTATAAGACTACTTTCTTTAATTTCCCTTGAGAACAGTTGGGAAGTTGAGAATTCTTGAACAAAGGTCTTTGTATCCCTGACAGATAGTATGCAAAAATTAATGATGATCAGAGTTGTGAAGTCATCAAGATTAAGTGTAATACTTGAGTAAGAGAATTACTTTTGCACATACACATTAGTTCGAAATAAATGACTGAAAACCATGCATCAATCCAGGTTTCCTGAGTAAACATACTTACCTAACCCACAATTTCTGAATACTCAGCTGTATACCTTAAATTATAATGAGGTACTTAAGTTTTCAAATGCTAAACCTACGCGGAGTAGTTCAATGACTCAATACATTACCTATTCACATGACAAAGGCATTTAGCTCCATAATTTGCCTTCACAATCATAATTCAGTCGTTTGAACAGTGTCGTGTACAATGAACTTCATGTCTCTTTACCGCGTGACTCATATGCGGTGGTAATAGAGTCGTTTTTGCAATAAATTCGGATAGATTGATAGCTGTTGATGGTACACGATGTATGTCATAATTTGTCAAGCAAACACCGTGAGCGTTCATGAGTCAATACGGGTATCGGATGATGTTCGCGATTCAATGGTGTTTTGTATTCAATGTTTGCTAAATCTCGGGTTATACGTTCTAACCTAACCGTTAATACGGATCAATGAACTTCTACCATATTTCTTTCCACTTGTAGATTTCACATGATTGAACTAACTGGCTGTCTCTTTCGTGATTTGTTGTTAGTGACATGTCCCGAAGCCGAAACTTAAAAATTTTTGGGATCCAAGATCGTCTTACTATTGACCAATGGTCTCCCCATCTTTTTTTGCTTCCAAACTCTTCTATCCAATGCGAAATTCAACTATTTCTTCTTAAAACCTGTTGGAAGTTAAAATTGCTTATAGATTCGTTCTTGATTTTTTTGCATAGGATAGGCAGTGGCAGCAGCTAGCGAGCGATAGAGGTAGTTGGAGAGATAAGGGGGAGGCTTTTGCCCAGCAGTGGGACCTATCAGCTAAATAAAAAAATGTAACAAAAGCTTGGAAATATTAACTTATAAAAATTGAATTCTCGTGTAAAAAAAAACTACAAGCACAGGCAATATAGTTAGACTTGTTTACAGTATGACATCCAATTAATAAATACGAACTCAGGCTGTAAGCACGATTACCAGTAATTTATGGACAATTCACCGAAGACTAATGTTTTCATTACAATTTAAAGTAATTTTATTACACATAAATTCTAGTTTTCGAAAGCGCACGCGCAAGCGACCACGTGATAAGAAAAACGGAATTATAATAGATTCTCACGTTATTAGGGTTCCGCATCCCGAAATAATACCCGCCAGACTCACTGAAGCTCTTGCTGATACTAACATTCCATTAGATTAAGTGTGTGTGAGCTACTCACGCACACACGTACTCAATCATAATCGAATGTTATCATTTTAATTAGAATTTACGTTGTTTATAAATCTATGCATCGTCGCATGACTTTATGCTGTGCTGATTGGCCCCGCGCGCGATAACTTGAAAGTAGTTTTTTTTGTGGCGACAACGCGTGACATGATTTGATAGCAGAGAGTACCTTGTCTGCAACATTTGATAGCAGACCGTGGGTTTGTCTGCAACATTCTGTAGCAGAGCGTAGTTTGTATGCAACATTCTGTAGCAGAGCGTAGTTTGTTTGCAACATACGTATTGTTGGGTTGTAATTGTAGATTCGTTCCAATAGTTGATTCGTCACCTGTAAGTGACAGGACGACAGATATTCCCATTTAAAAGGAAGCAGTTGGCAGTACTATTTTCTTTATTATTTTAAATTCACTATTACCGGGTTTGTTCTTTTGTGTGATATACAGCCACAAAAAGATCTACGTCTATCCGTCACTCAGTTTCCACGAAGGAATAACAAAAAAATACTCTCACATTTATCATAAGGCTAATTTATTCAATTCAAACGAAGAAATTAAATAATAAGATGTATTCATATGAATGCTTAAATCTCCACAAGCAAATTATATTACTACGCTCGATTCACGCTCTCGTTTCAAAGTCGAGTAAAGTCAATTAGTTGGATTAGCAACACGAACCGTGTCTAAAACAATATCGTGGGTTCGTCGTATGACTAGTACAGCTGTGTCGTTAGACACTCTGTGGCAGGCTTTCTGAAAAGTAGTGAAAATCAGCATTTATTACCGCGGTATAGAGTAGTAGCAATTTGCTACAAGAATTTGCTTTGCTAAAATAAATTTTCTTTTATAACCTGTTGCCTTTATCTGGGGGATGTCACCAGAACCTTACGTACGATGGCAACGAGGTTCCATTTCCATACAATAATGCCGAACAATTTTCGGTTCTAAATAATTTGTGTAAAATGTGAATATTAACATATAGGCATCAATGTTTAACTTAATGTTTAATCTATAGGTGGAGGTTTGTTATTTAATGGAATGCTTCATTTATATTTTACTGTAAGCATTGCGACGACGCAGTGAAATATGAACGCTAGTGCCACGCGTTGAGTTTCAATTTCGTGTGACCTTTGTTCGCAGGTGAACCTTCTGTATTGTAGTACTATTACTTATTCTGTGCCTGTACTGATCCGGAACAAAACCACACAAAATGTACGAATGGACACTAGTTTCACACGGCTACTGCGAAGAGAATTCAATTTGTGTAATTACCTCGCCTTTTTGTTTGCCGTGTAAAGTGTACATAGGTATATTTGGTTTTATTACATCTGGCAATTTGGTTGTTTTGGATTTAATGAACTAACGCTAACTGCGTACTGGATCTATCCGGATTTCAAGCGTTATTTTTCCTCAAATGAATAACGTATTTTTATGGTCTCAAATTTTATGTCCAGCGGTGTTTGTTTGTTTGTCTGTTTGTTCGATTCATTTAGATATTGGCAAAAATTACTATAATACTTAGCACACATCAAGGAGAATAGCTGAAACTATTAAATAATTCAAGTAAGTCTTCATCAGCAAACTTATTGAAATTAAATTTTGAATTTGTGACTTTAATTGTAGTATAATTATGAAATTGTTCATACATTCAAGTTTATTTTATACGTAGGTAAGTGACTTTTCTCAGCGACGTAGATTATACTTAGGTAAGATAGGCTAAGAAGGTTAAAATTCAATCAAGGACGACGAAGAGTTAATGATTAATTTTATTATTCTTTAAACGATAGAAACAATAAGTAACTTTTAAATGTCATTTCATAATGAATTCCTGTTCAATTTCGCCCACGAAGCGACCACCAGCTAAATTGAATTCGGTAGTGCAGAGTAGATTAGTAGAGAGACTGAAAGGCCAAAGAGCATTTTCTAGTAGGTTCGAGTCCAAGCAGTACCTAGTGCATTACGTTTTCAATTTGGCTTTAACCCCTAGTTAATATTTCTGTTTTTACTTGTTGCAAACCCTCGAAGTCGTAAGCACAGCTATTAAGTTTATATGTAAGTTTGTGAGAATGTTTGTTGTCAATCACAAAATTTAATCCACGGATTTTACCGAAAATAAAATACAGGCAACGGCAAGTCAAGTAGCGCAGACCTGGTACGAAAATGACAATGAATTTGCAGTTGACGTACTGGCTGTACATAAAAATATATTTTCTCTGAAAGGCTGAAAGGTCATTAGTCTCGGTCTCATTAGCGAGACAGATCCACACTGATCCAAAACCGTTTGACGGGGATCACAGGAACACCCGGGAAGGACTCCGGACTCCAAATCAAAGCTGTTTACTTTATACTTCGAAGTTCGTTGAACTACGCGTATTTTTCTTCGTAAATATTGATTCGTATTTAATAGTTAGGTGTGTTTATTTATTTTATTACCTACATTAAAATTAGTCTATTCTACTTTCTTATTCTTATTAAAGAGTTATGCTCTTGTCAGTGGAGTATCCGCCACGCCTCTCTATTCTCGGCTTTAATAAAGAATATGCCATCGATGCTCAGATGTTTAAATTTTGGATTCTTTGAATTTTAATGCCCAGGGGTCTAAAACGGCCACTTTGATGAATCGCAATATGATCCATTTTTCATTTCCTAAATATTTAATAAATGAAATGAATTAATTAATGAAGCTTATGCTACCACTTAAAAAGTTCATTTTTAAATATTTAGGAAATGCAAAATGAATCATATTATTATTCGTCAAAGTGGCCTTTTTAGACCCCCAGATATTTTTACATTTGCCGAGCGTCACTTAACGACTAACTTTTTTTTTAATTTTGACATTTTGACATTATTTTTTGACATAAAAAAAAATAAAAAAAACAGTCAAGTTTAGTGTATAGTTTTCAGCCAGTTTTACTTCTATATATTGTGGTTTTTTACTGCAGCAAGGCCTTTATCCCTTGATAACGACCTAGATTATATATATCACCGAGGACATATTGTGGTTTATCCTGAACCAGGCAGGTGGCTTGGCGATGCGGCTGCAGTGTCGGTTACTCGGCTTGCTGCGATCGAGTTACCCTGTGGTTAGGGAAAAAGGACTTAAATTTGGTTTAAATGCACGTCGAATTTAACGTGGCATTGATTACTCGTCAATCTGTCAATTTTACTTAACATCAAAAGTTAAATTTATAACTGAAAGACTATCTTGGTCAAGAAGAATCAATTTATTTGCAAAATAATTAATTAAGATGCATAAAAGATGTTTTGAATCGATTCTATAGAAAAATATGTCTAGTTACTGGAAATGGCAATGGATTTTTAAGCTTTATATTGCCTCGAAAACTTTCCATACACAATACTTTTCGAAAAACCAAAGCCCGCATGGATTCCAGGCTTTCGTGAATAGATAGATGAAAATGGAAAAAAACCGTACATCACTGACTTAAAATGTGGAATGGATCATTACAACAACGCCCGAATGTCAATTCTCGTACCGTCTCTGTTTATAAAACGTTTTCATTGTTTTGAATAGAGTTTTTTAATTGATACAGATGCAGAATCACGTCTTTTTACACAGAGCCAAGAGTTAGCCCACTATTCAGCTAAGCGTGGCCTTCGAGTCTCACGACTCTTGGCTCTGTCTACCTCGTTTTTTATTGAGTTAATTTTTTGCTATAAACTTAGGTAATAAACAGATATAACATAAAACTTTTTTTTCCAAAAATGAACCGACTTCCATCATAAAACTTAAAATCATGAAATAACAATAAAGAAAAATGTATTAGCATTCTACCTACTGAATGAGGTGAAGTTTGTGCCAAGTGCAGGAGCATAAGGGTGTTATGTAATTGTTTAGCTGGGTATTATATACATGATTCTAATATTAACTTAGATTATTTAATATTCAATTTATTTGGCACCGACTTCACCTCATTCAGTAGGTAGAATGCTAATACATTTTTCTTTATTGTTATTTCATGATTTTAAGTTTTATGATGGAAGTCGGTATGGAAAAAAGTTTTATTTTATCATTTTTAGTTTAATAAAAACTTTTCTTTTCACTGGCCGAAAATAAAGAATTAAGAATTCGAAACTTTTTATGTCTAAGTAAGTAAGTTTGATTTGAAATGTCACAACATGTCAAATTGTCTATTATTTTGGCAGATAAATAGACCGAGAGCCCGTGACGACCAAACCTTCCTTATTTTATAAATGCTGAATTTTTTTCTCTGCGTGGTATATACGGGTAAAAAATATTAGCGACTAGGTATGAAGTTTGGATCTTAGTTGCTTATGCAGGTAATATGGATAGTAAGGATGATTTTTATAGGTAAAAAAAAGCAACCTTGGGGCCTTGCAAATTAAATTAAGCTTTTATAATAAAACAAATATAATTATAATTTAGTAAGGTTACAATATCTAGCAGGGGTTTATATCTGCACCAATTGCCTGGTAATGGATGGCGTGATTTCTATTATTATTAGGAATAAAATCTTCAAAAAACTTTACTTTGAGGAAATTGAGTTACCACTTTCAATGTTATTGCTACAAGTAATCTGCCTAAGTAATCATGAACCAACTTTTATAGTCACTAATCGCTATTTCTATGTTGGGGACATACACAGAAAATCTTGAGTTTTAATAAAATAAGGAAGGGCATGTTGTCGCGGGCTTTTGCTCTATAATGCAATGTTGGTATTTTTATATTTTGTTAGGTATCTTTAAAATTACCGAACAGATTCTGACGTGGTTAAAATGTTAATTTAGATTATTTAAAAAACAATTTTGGAAATCAGTCCACAATTGGCGGAGTAAATCGGATCTGGAATACATAGTAGATTGCTTTACTAGGGTCGGATGACATCTATAGCATACGAGGCGTTTATTATGTTCTGTTTTTAAATTCATTCTCCTAGGAAACGAATGAATTTTATTTTATAATTTCGGCGTGAGGGAAGACGCATTTTCAATCCAATACTAGCATCAAATATACACTTTTCTTTCGCAGTGAGAAATGAAAATATTTTTTTATATACTGAAAGTTTGATCTCTAAATGTCCAGCATCTAGATTATTTAAATTTATTGTGTACATTCACAGTCAAACGAAATAGAGATCTTTTCACAGGTCGCCGACCCGTGTTCTGTTCAGGATGTGATCAGAGACAAAAGAGTACGCACAAAAGGTACGGTCTTTGTTCATATGTTTACTCTGTGGCCTAAGCTTATGCAGGTAATATTGGATCAAGGCACAGAGATTTTATTGTATTACGTTACAGTACCGAGTACCATTTGTAGTTACTTTTGAGAGATAAAAATAAACAGAATTAAATAAATATTGTTGTAATTTTCAAAAACTCAAACTCCAATTTTGTTTTAAAAAGTAATGATTTTACACAATTCATGTAAAAAACTTAGCAAAAAAGCACAACTATTGAAAATCGATTGAGGCACGATTATGACAACGAATATAATTACGATACAGACAACGCAGGCCTACCATGAACTCTTATTTCGATCCAGTTTAAAACCTAAATTGAACTGGGGTCCTATTTTTGAAAGCGTGACATACCAACGAAAACTAATAGACTATTATGTCGCGCATAATATGAGCGGAAATTGTGTCTCGCATTATTTTTATAGGTATCACTTCTAAAAATTGTAAAACGAGATTATTTAAAATATACAGAATAATTGATGTCTAATGAAAAATCATTTTGGAAATCGATCCACAATTCATACATACATCGAAACATATTCCTCACAGTTTTGTTGGAAGTGATATTCAGGTCCTAAACTGAATCGCAATATGAGTTCATGGTAGGCCTGGTTCCATATTTTTTTAAACTTGGCTACTCGCGGAGTCGCGGCTAGTGGAACAGTCCAAATAAATTACCCATTAAGTAGTAACTTTGTACGTCTCGCCGACGAAGGCGTCTATAGTAAGTGCCACTTATATTAAGTAAACGCCACTTAGTCGCCAATTGGGCGCACTTTACATTGAAATTATAGTGAAGCGTGCCAATGAACTATTAGGCTCGGTCCACACTTCTTAGATTAGACCGACCTACTTTGATTACGTGCGTTGCGTAGGTGTAGCAGAATTAGGTGAAAAATATACATTTTAATATTTAGCCATTTTCAATACTTTCAAGTTATCGCATTCTCTAGCAACCTCTGGAACTCCGTTTTTATCTCAAAAAAGACTTAACATTAGAATATTCAAATCCTATCCTACCTAATCCTAACTAATATTATAAATGTGAAAGTGAGTTTGTTTGTTTGTTTGTTACCTCTTCACGCTTCATCTACTGAAACAATCTTCCTGAAATTTCGCATACACATAGTTAGAAGTATACGGAGAAGGACAAAGGGTACCTTTCATCCCGGGAAATTCCCGTGGGAAATTCACGCGGACGAAGCCGCGGGCGAAAGCTAGTAGATTTATAAATGAGATTTGAAATTTAGCAAGTAGATTTTGTAGGGTTCCGTATCTGAAAGGTTAAAAAATTTTAGGAAAGGGCTTTAAACTATAGATTCCTCCACTCATAGGCGATGGGCTAGCAACCTGTCACTATATACCTGAATCTCCATTCCATCAGAGAGTCCACTATTAGCTAAGCGTGGCCTTCGAGTCTCACGACTCTTGGCTCTGTCTACCCCGTAAGGGATAAAGACGTGATTCTATGTATGTATGTATGTATGTAAAAAAATATATATGATTACTTTGATAATCTATCTTCTGTATTCAGTGTCTTTGATGTCTATCTGTCGGTTCATTCATATATTGTTTGTTATGTTGGAATATCTATCTATCTTAATAAGACCCGTCTTTATAGCGTGTCGGTTTCTATGTCGCCGATTCCATTTTCGCCCTAAATGAGATTATAATTGGGGATGTAGGTTTGAATCCAATTTGTGTTAATAACTATTAAATTCTGTCAAGGTGGCTCGAAGTTCGGAATATTAATATGTTTATGCTTTTCTAAGTCTTTCTTTTCCGCGGATTTTATTATTGTTAATAGCGTATCAAGATGAAACCGGAGCCAGATTTTAAATTCGACTTTCAGCTGTAAAAACCGCATGAAATTTAATTCAGTAATTTTTGCGTAATGCGCTCTCAAAAAACATGTTGGCTTCCGGCCCTGTTAAGACCTCTCTTACTATAACAGTTCCTATTTTATTGTTATGTATTAACCAGAAGCCCGAGAAACCGCTCATTATAGCAATAATACAGTAGCAAATAATGAAGTATACTAGATAAATCAGTTAGAAATAAGCAACCTACATTCAGATGGAGATAGTCTAATGTAATTACATCCAGTCGTTTAGTAGGTCGTCGTCACAAGTTTCTGTTAGAGCAGGTGGTATTATCTTACTACGGGAAATAGATTTCGTTATATATAAACGTAAGACATTTAATATTGTGGGCCTTATATATCTGTCGCAGTCGGATTGTATTATCCGCCGTATTACATTACGGCTAGCCGTTTTACAAAAACAGCGCCATTTTGTAATACGGCGGTTCAACGATTAGCCGGATTGTCATTGCGATACGTTCTCCAATATGGCGGCCCATGTTAAGCCGCATCGTACTACTAAATATTTAGAATGTAGAGTGACTATACTTACAAAATAAAACTATGTTTAAATGAAAATCTATTTTAATAAGAAAATGCTAACAGATTTTCTTTTTACGATATTCTTTAGCAACCAAGAATTATTATCATAGTTATTCGCCATCGTTGTTGTTATGTCAGGCAGCGCCACGAGTGTTAAAAATCGGAACTAAAAACTGTCAAAGTGGCGGCTAATGACTCGCTATATTACATTACGGCTAGCCGTGCTGCATTGAAGAACGTATGGTGCCGAATACATTTCGGATTTTCATTCAACCGTTTTCAATCCGGCTTATCGTTGAATCGCCGAATTACAAAACGGCGCTGTTTTGTAAAACGGCTAGCCGTGATGTAATACGGCGGATTATACAATCCGACTGCGACATATCGACCGCTAGCTGATATTGCGACTTATAGTAATTTGTATGAGTGGCGGTCAATTATTATACAAATATATTTTGATCAATATAATCTGTAAGATAATATATGAATAGCCTATAAGTGAATTTATCAGCAATAGTCGTAATATTATTTTTATTGAGCGGCTTAATAGAGGCAATAAATTCTGATTCATTTATCTAATCAAATGATTATAGTAATTGCCACCGATAGCTATAACTACATGGATGTCTCACTGTGTATGTACAAATACAAACCAGTAGCTGGATTACGATGAAATTTTGTACACGGGTAGAATACCTTTTATCCTGGAAGAACACATAGGGTACTTTTTATCCTGATGCGGGAAGAATACAAAATAACAAACAAAACTAAATAACTGTAGATGATCTCACAGACGCAGTTATAAATCAAGATTTAACAACCGACACATGTCAGGTACTATATGGAGTGTGGTCGCCATTTGTCATGAACGTCACGTTCCTGCATTCGGTTCCGGGGCTGCAGAATTTTGCAAAAACCAAACGTAAGTGACCACGGGTGTAGAAAAAAGTAAGGTTAGAAATAATAATGCTTAGAAATTCTAGGCGCGCGAATACTTATATTAGCAACTAGCTGTCGCCCGCGGCTTCGCCCGCGTGAGTTTCGCTTAGATGAAAAATCTCTCTTGGAGCTTTTCATCAGATGTTCCAGATCTTCAATTTTTATACATCAGCAGAAAATACTCATCAGCTTGAACGACTTTTAATAAGGCGCCATTTCCATATATGTTATAGTGTAGCTGGTCTCTTGCAGTTCTTCATCAGATGTTCCAGATCTTCAATTTTTATACGTCATCAGAAAATGCTCATCAGGTTGAATGACTTTTGTTAAGGCACCATTTCCATATTTCTTATAGTTTAGCTGTTCTGTTAAGGTTCTTCATCAGGTGTTCCAGTTTTCAAAATAAATTATAGCCTAAATGTTGCCCAGGCTTAATAGCTATATAACAAAAAAAGTTTCATTCAAATCGGTTCAGTACTTTCGGAGATTAGCGTGATCATACATACAGACAGACAAAAAATTAAAAAAAAAAATTTTGCTTTCTATTATTCTTTTTAAGTGTCCCTCTATCCATTTCAGTCAAAAATACAAAATGTACAGACAAAATATTTTTCCTGTCTTATTATATGTATAGATAAATGATTGTTGACTGATGAATGATTTTCATAAATTAGGTAGGATGGGCCACAAAGATATTTACCAATGTAGATAGTACAGACAGTTTAGGCAAAAATTAATAAAAAAAATTTCCAAAAAAACTGAACCGACTTCCATTGTAATACTTAAAATCATGAAATAACTTAATAGGTAGATTAATCAACAAGCTAATTATTAAAAATAAAAAAAACACGACTGACATGTTTTTACTCAAAAATATACACATTTTTGAAATCGCCTTTTAAAGCCCTTCAATTGGATACCCCACTCGATAAGATTGATCAAATTTATTTTTTTTGGTCTGCTATTTATCGTATATATATAATCCGCCATTTTGTTTTTATGATGACGTCATATAATGTCACTCGGAGGAATGCAAGGAATCTAAAAATACCTCTCACATCAAAATCTGTTAAGCCGTTTAGGACTTATGGTGGAATAAAGAAACTTACATATATACATACATACATGAACCCTGAAAACATAACACTCCTTTTTTGGTCAGTCGTGTAAAAAGAAAAATGTATTGGCATGCTACCTACTGATTGAGGTGGAGTCGGTGCCAAGTGCAGGAGTAAGGATATCAGGCATATAGCTAGGTGGTCGACATTAAAAGACGATAGACCTGACCTGACCTAGACGACCTGGGCCAGGATACCCTTCATCATCATCATCATCATCGTCAGCTTTCTGCTACCCACTGCTGGGTATAAGCCTTCCTATGTCTACGCCAAGCTTCCCTATTCTGGGCCGTCGCAATCCTTTGACCCTGGCATGTTACATCCGGCTGCTAGGTGGATCGACGATGTAAGGAATATTGCTGGCAGGATACCCTTATCAACATTGAATTGGAAATCAATGCAAGAGGTTCATCAATCCAAGGTTTTCCCTAAAAGTTCCAGAAAGAACGTGAAAAGATTTATCACATATTCAGGGGTCAGCATTTATCAGATGTTCGATAACGCGAGCGTACTTCGATGACCGCTTTCCAGCAAAGCGGCCGTATGCATGTTTGCCTACTTACTAGTAAAAAGGGCATACGTCCAGAAGTGGACACAAATAAGCTGCGAAAGAACATAATGGTATTAAGTGACCGCATCACATCCGTATATTGCATTACATGACATTAGAAGTTAGTTCTCAGTGCACTAGCGAAGCCAAGGAAGCCCAGGGTCGCTCGAGCGGCTAATTGGACTTGTAACACTAGTCGACCACCTACACTAAATAACTTTTATATTTCCACGAAGTTTGTAATTGATTTAAAGCGTTGGTAATGAGCGATTTTCTAACAGCTAACTTAAAAAGTCTTAACAGGTGGCGTTCTATAAAAGCCGGGTCGTAATATTGGCTGTACCTATATTATGCCCTTTTTTTTCAACCAGAGGCAGAAAAAAATCACCTCACAGTTTGACAGTTGCACAAATCACATTATTGATACTTTTTAGATGTTTTTTATAAGGTTTTATTTCAAAAAAATGTCAATCCCGTGCATTTTTGGTTTTTCTATGGACTCGCCTTTTTACTAAGCGCCATCTATGAAGTCATTGGAACTATTTTTATTTTATTTGGGTCTCAGAAAATCCCCCATTAAGGTAAAGGTTTTGCTAAACTGATTGATATGAAGGGAATTGTATGTGAAAGTTTTGAATCGCACTCGACCAAACGACGATGCCAGACAACGCCGCAGTTTAATTGATGTAATAATAAAATATATTATACTTACAGCCTTAGGTAGTGTATATTCAAATTCTGTACCTGAAATAATGAATAAAACAAATTAGCCAAAGAAAAACAAAATGAAGGTAAAAAGTTACCTAATATTGAAATCAAGTTCCCGTGACCTACAGCTTATCAAAATACGATAGACTTATATTATACCGGCGTAAGTATATTATAAGTTTATAGGTCTAAGACATATAAGAGACAATTCCACCGCCTACACTCAAACTTAATGCTAAGAACGTCTAGGCTTGATTGACGAGCACAAATAAATCATTTGTCATCGAAACGTGTATTGATTGTACATTGAAAACCCGTGTGGAATTCCGGCAATAAGTACGGCGCAATCGGATGCGAAATAATCGAGTATCGGACTATCGGACAATCCGAACCGTCACCTGAAGGACTTGAACGCTAGGGTTGTCACAGAGCTTCACGTTTCTTTATTACTATTTTAACTATACAATTATCATTTATTTTCGTCAATATTTTACTTATAACTTAATTTATTACAGCTTCTAAAAGAAAAACGCTACAAACTTTACTAAAACATAAGTCTCTTACCACGTAGGTATAAGGAGATTTGTCTGCATTCGTCTTAGATATGATTTCCAAATTGACAGTTAAGTGTTTGCTTTAATAAACTATAACGTAACTAATACAAAATTTGAGCATCGAGATAATCTTTATCTACCGCGCTACAACAAGAACATCATCCACAACAGTCAAAACAGATGGTTTGCAATACTCAAGACAGATGGCGCAATGACAGGACTAAATCGCGATGTTAAGATTCGCAAGATTAGAATCATATTCGACATACACAGTCGAACTGGGGATACCCAGGCATAACTCCCAGTCAGACAGGATAATAAAGCCAATTATTCCAACAGGATAAATAACTCTATGGAGAGTAGGTATATATGTTTTTTTTTTTTGACGACTAAATATTTAGGATTATTTAAATACTAGTTAAAATTTTGTATTCAATCATCTATATCTTCTATATCTATACATAAAATAAAATAGTAAAAATATTTTGTCTGTACATTTAGTATTTTTGACTGAAATGGAAATAGAAAGCAAAAATTTCTGTCTGTCTGTATGTATGTACGCGTTTCACGCAAAAACTACTGGACGGATTTGAATGAAACTTTTTTTGTTGTATAGCTACTAAGCCTGGACAACATATAGGCTATAATTGATTTTGAAAACTGTAACACCTGATGAAGAACCTTATCAGAACAGCTAAACTATAAGAAATATGGAAATGGTACCGTTGCAAAAGTTTATCAATCTGACGAGCATTTTCTATTGACGTATAAAAATCGAAGATCAGGATCATCTGATGAAGAATTCCAAGAGACCAGCTACACTATTACATATATGGAAATGGCGCCTTAGCAAAAGTCGTTCAACCTGATGAGCATTTTCTGCTGACGTGTAAATAGACAGAACACGGGATAGGACAAAGAGGGACTCTGGGTGGGAGTGGCGGTACACGGGAAATAGTAGATAACCAGCAGACGAATATCGTTTATTGAATGAAATATCACTTTTGATTCATTTTTACACCGCGACTGTACTATGAGTACCTAATATATTGCCGCGGGACACGGGATAACCAAATGGCTGAAATTTTGAGTGCTGGAGGTTAGGTTACTACTAGGTTACTACAGTTAGGAACACGAAAAGATTTTTCAACTAAGCGAAACTCACGCGGGCGAAGCCGCGGGCAACAGCTAGTTTTTATTAATATTATTGTTTTAATTTAAATTATTGTACGTCCTACCCAGTCAGGTCACAATGACACACGTATGTATTATTTTTTATCAACTTTTATACCTGTGTACCACAATAAAGATTTTTTTTTTTAATTTGAATTTGATAGGAACTTGCCTTAGTCGAGTTTAGTATCATACTTCCCGCTACAACAAAGTTGACGATGATTTGATAGATTTTGCTTGTGAGCATAAACTTGACACTTTCGCGGACAGTAAAGATGCAAAAGACGTTAATTAATGTAACGGCAGAATAAACCGTTAAGTAAATTGAAGAGGCTATAAGCCAGAGAAAATCCAATAAAATATTAACAGGCAACCCTGCCCGGCCCTGCCTGCGGTCACACCTCGTTTTATGACGATTTAACAGCCCATTCGGCCGGACAGGCTTTGAAGTATGGCGCTTCCATATGCCAAATAATTTGTCGAGACGTGGCACATTCCGAATGGTCAAACGCAGGAAATTACTCAAATATCTTGTGGCTTAATACTGGCTACCCTAAGGCAGATGAACACAATACTTATAGGACCTTTTACAATTCTACACAAAAATCTGTTTATATTTTCTGCAAATAAATAAATAAATAAAATAATTGTTATTTAAAAAAAATACAATTAGTACCTATGTATACTGTACCAGGATTTAGACAAAGTTTTTACCAACGAATTCCATAACAGTTTTTCCTTATGTTGATTCTACTGTTTCTTAGATTTCGTCATCACATCCATAGAACAGCTTTCGATATTTATGAAAATAATATTTACAAGGCAAACCTTGCGGTTTACCACAATATCTGTTCCTTTTTACTTTTCTTTCCGTGTAATTACATTAAAAAGAGCTCAGCTCTTGCTATCTTTTTTGCAATTTTTATGTTTTCATAAAACAGCAGATGCATGTACAGTACAGTCAGTTAACAGCAATACCTATTCATGCAATTTAGCTTTATTCCAAATTAACAGTTATTACAACCCAATAGAGATCTATGTAGGGTAATTGAGACGCAATTAACTGAACAAATGTTTGTAATAGTGTTTTTTAGGGTTATGTACCTCAAAAGGCAAAAACGGAACCCTTATAAGATCACTTTGTTTTCCATCTGTCCGTCTGTCTGTCAAACTTTTTTATCTTAGGAACGCTTAAAGGTATCAAATTGAAATTAATATAGAAAACTCAGATCCACGGTCTCTTTCATCAAAATAATAATCAAAATTATACGTCAACGCGATCAAGAGATATTACCGTAAATGTTGCGAATTTTCGCATATTTTGCGATTTCAGGCGGCAATCAAAACCTATGGAGTACACAAAGTCTAACACTACTTATACAGGAATAAATCTGAAAATTGTAAATATGTTGTTGGAAATCTAAAAAAAACTGTTACAAACTTATGTTTGCGCTGGATTCAGTATGAATCTTAGGGATCGAACTGCAACGTTAAGTTTTATTTTTTTAACTAGTTGGAAACTAGTTTAGTTAGAGCTATAAAGCTCTAACTAAACTAGTTTCCAACTAGTTAAAAAAAATGATGTGAGATGCTTTGCGTGTACGGAACCCTCGGTACGCGAGTTTGACTCACACTTGGCCGGTTTTTTTATTTTTACGTTGCACCTTTCTTTTCAAGCAACCCAAACCCAATTAAAGATAAAATTGATGTGATAGTATATGAAGGGATATGACTAAAGTGATTGAAATCATACAACATCCTGTTGATAATTTAAGCTCGAATCAACAGCTGTTGCGGATCGTCGAGCAAATTTGCATCGAAAACGGCTTTGCATAATATGGTAGAGGCCTAAAGGCGCAAATCCATCTACGCACTCGCAATGGACGAGCATGTATTTTTTTTATATCATTGCACTTTGATATTGTTAACATTAACACAACTTCTTCAATATTTATAAAATTGGTCGCTATTGGTATATCAACGCAGAGATGAAACCAATGAACGTAGTTACTTGAAATTTTTGCAAATAGATGCATAGAGTAATTTAAAAATTACTGCTACAGCGATTCTTTTACCAGAAGAATAGTAGAAAAAATTGCAAAGTATAAAAAAGGTGTGTAGTGGTATAAGCGATTTTACACAACGTGTCGCACGCTTATCGTACGCAGTGTAACAATACCTAACTGTATTGTTACACTGTGTACGATATTATTTGTGTCGTATTATATACGCATTTATAATCCGAGTCTCTTAGTCATGGCTGCAGGCTTATTAGGTTTTATATACTTTGGCACTATTGCATCTTGATCATAAATATTGGTTTTACATCCAATAAATATGTTTTTAGTCTTTATTATCTCATAAAAGTACTAACACGAGTAACTTGCTTTGGTAGCTTAGACAGGTCATAGATTTACATGACGTTTTAGTAGTGGCAGAAAAAGTCCATAGTGATGTCATGATCTATGTAGAGCTACAAAAGCCTAAAATCCAGATTTTATCATTTTTGTCAGTCAATCTCTACAGGGAGATTCTGTTTGATATCTCTAGATTTAAAAATATGTATTTATCGTCTAGAGAAGCGTGTAAGGGAAGGAATCAACAATAACCCGAAAGAAGCGAGCAAGATTCGAATTTAGAGGCGTTACGTTCTTCAACCGTTAATATATTTGTAACTTCAAAAACCAGTTTAATCTCGGTGCTATCATTATTGTTAATCCTAATCCTAACTAATATTATAAATGCGAAAGTTTGTTTGTTTATCCTCCTATTTATTTTGTTTGTTTATTCCTAGTTATATACCTCTTCACGCTTTACCTACTGAACCAATCTCCCTGAAATTTTGCATACATATAGTTAGAAGTACTGAGAAGGACATAGGGTACCTTTCATCCCGAGAAAAAGCAATGTGCCCGTGGTAAATTCATGCGGGCGAAGCCGCGGGCAAAAGCTAGTAATTTATAATAGTCCAGCCGGGCTAGCATGACCACCAAAACACGATATGATATAGCGATTTATCCACGCCAACTGTCAAAATATGATAAATATCGCCGCCATGTTGAATTTTTATCTTAACAGCGAGCATCACCGTGCCAGTGACGTCACCGTGTTATGATACGATATGATAAATAGAAGAGCGAGCACGAAAGTTGGCTATTTATTGAAAATTCGAGCATGACCAAATACAAGCGATAAAAATATCGATTTTTGACATTTATTCGTGTTATTTTATCGACGATGTTTAGAGTGCTACGCTCGATATAATAAAAATTACAAGTTTTTTTAGCATTTATTCATTCTCCGATTAAAAGGTAAGATTTATTTTTATGATTGTTGTGTAAATGTTTATGAAATAAATGCAGAAAATAATCCTTGATATTTATTTTTTCAGTTACAACTTCACAATAATATGGCTAGGTCATATCAAAGAATAAATTTACTTGCCGCGGAGGAGAAAGAAGTAAGAAAGGACCAGTTTTCTCCTCCCAGACAATGAGTTTTTAAGAAATTATAAAGTCTCTGTAGAAATGATTTACTACCTATGTTCGGAGTTAGAGGGAAATTTGCACGAAATTTGGCTCCTCAAACTTCTACAGGATACCCTGTAGAAGTTTAAAAAAAATAATTAAATAAATAATCAATGAGTGAATAATAATATGTATATGAATTATTTTTTAAAGATTATATGAATAAAAGAAAATGATAATTAATTAAGTGTCAAAGTCACCTACCGACGTCAAAAACGTGAGATTAAAAAAAAAAGAACAAGTGAAAATGAATGATGATTGAAAAATTTTATTATTACATTGGCAGCATTGTTATTTCATATCGCGAAGCTAATCATTTCGTATCATGTGGTAAATTTTATCATATCATGTTGCTACTTTGGTCATGCTCGCTTAATCGATAAATATGTTGGTGATATATGATACGATATATTTTATCGTATATCTACGACGCGTGGTCATGCTAGGGGGGCTGGGGCAAGAAAGACTATGGATGGCGTAGGAGCGTCTAGTCATTCATAGTGCATGTGGGTGCCGCGGGTCAACTAACGTCTGGTAAACGCACTTTCCCAATAAATCTCAGTCCTACACGCCAAGCCACATATCATTATGACAATCAGAATCACCCACTCAAAACACCTTATCTATATTTACATCGGTTTTATAATTATATATTATTCGGTAATAAGCAGATGTAGGTCTATATTATCACGGCACGGTATCTACAACCCAATCAAATGATACTTTACACCAAAAATCTTAAACTTAAATCCGACATATCTTATTTGTTTACATCACCTTCCTTATCAATTTGTATTATGTTGAAAAAAGGTTAATAAATTTAGAGTCACTTTTATATATACTTCTAATATTATTAATTTTAATAAATGCGAAAATTTGGATGTGAGTTTGTGAATTTGTGAGTATGATTATTACTCAATCACGCAAAATCTACTGGACGTAATTTTGATAGAATTGGTACGCGGGTAGAATAATACCGGGAATAGTAATAGTACTTTTTATACGAAAATTCCCACGGGAACGAAGCCCCGGAACGCGGCTAGAATTTGATAAATTCCAAAATTATTCACGTTTAGTTTCTAACAACAATAGCCCCCACGAAATAACCTTATCTATTTACATCGCAGTATACCACAGAGTAATTATATGCATGAAAGTTAGCGCGCCATTTTCGGAAATTCCAATTATGTGCCGTTGAAAGTCGATTTTACTATTAGTATGGCCATTGTTTACCTTCAAGTTGATATATGGTCCCTTAGAGGCTGTTCTCCTCACACGATAGACTACTACGCTTTAAAATCGCACTTCTTACATGGTTAATGGGTACTAAATCAAAAGGAATATTGTCTATTATGTTGCGCGTGGAAAAATCTATGGTGTAATTTTCTAGAGTTGGTAGACTTGACGTATACGTAGTCTTGGCAGTACAATAGAACATTTGTACTAACAAGACTACTTTACAACATTATTTAGATTGTTTGACTACAACTCATTATTTCTATAATTATTTTTACAGAAGTTTTGTATTTAGACATACCTTTTATTAAAAATCAGTATTGATTGTCCACCAAATATTAACGAGAAAAATATCAAGAATAAATTAAAACAACATTTCTTAAATTTTACCTACTTAATAAACATAATAAAATCTATACACTTTACGTAATATTATACAAACAATTAAAAATATAAAAAAAGCGCGAACATATCTGACTTATTTGAATCATGCTGTATACTGCATGCGACCGAGTAGATTCCAATCCGGTTCTCACTCAAAGTATTCTACGGCCTGCTGTCGTCATGCGACCGAATGATGCATGCACTATTTATAAACTACCTACTACTTACTTCTTTTAAAAATTGTGTAGTACTTGGCTTTAATTGATTATTTTATATTATATTAAGTATATTATCGAGATGGCGATTCCAATGTTCAGAAAAACCAAATCTGGTTTATGAAACATTGTACACTGTTCACTTATATTGTAAATTGTTATATGTAAATAAATAAATAAATAAATAAATAAATAAATAATAACCTAAATTATCACTTTTATTAAAAGAATATTATATTATTATTCTTCTGTTGGTTTCTCATATTATTGGCTCATATATATGGATTTGTTATAAATTATAGTATCGTTGAGTTAGTATCCCATAACACAAGGACAGGACTTAAGTTTGGGCCGCTCATGACCGGGAGAGGTACCGCATGATGGCCTCCAAACTTCCTTTTAAAGATGGCACCCCCTGTTGATGATGAACACAAGTCTCGACCCTACTTTAGGGCTAACTCAATTGAGTTATGACTGTATATATCTACTTTTTTATTTATTAAATTATATGCTTGACAGGCACTTGACTGTGATTACGTATAGTATAATATTTAGATGCATGTGTGCAACAAGCCTAGTTCAGGTGTGAACAACAGTTGGGTCACGAGTTCACGAGATACGACAGGCTTAATATACGCGACGGAATTAGAACTAAGAATTTCACAAAGCAAATGTTAACAATTAACATTCGACGTATGCACGCTTTTGAAATTATTAGCGAGTTGCCATTTGGGTACCAAGGAATGAGCTGATTTCGTTAAACTATTTCAAAGATACTGAATAATTTACTGTCTTTGCAAACTAAAACATACTTATTGAAGATTTTTGCTAGATCACGCCATCTTTCACGGGTATTTATTTCTCTTAGAGCACCGATTCTAATAGCTCCTATTTCAGTCGCACCTTCCTATTCAATTTAAAGTTAATTTCTGAAAAAATAATTATTTGAGCACCGATTAAAATTTATTACACAAACGTGTGTAAAAATTAAAAAATAATGATTTTATTCTCTCTTAGAGAAATCCATCTTAATCAAATCTGTCATAGTTAAATCAAAACGCTAATTAGCCAAGACCCAGTGCAACAAGACATAAGTGTACATAGGGTTGCCAGGCGTCCGGATAAAGCCGGACATAGGTAGGCTTTTTGATTGCGTGTCCGGCCAAAATAAACGGTGTCCCACCTGTCCGGCTTTTGTTAGGCTTTTTACATTTCGCAAACGAGCGTGGCCGAGCGCAGGCGACGAGAGTCGACAGTCGCCCGCGCTCTGTCGGAATTACCAAAAAAAAACTTGATTTTACATACAATTTTTTTGTCGTACGTACCTATTAATACTGAGACAAAATCCTCAATAATGTAGGGTGTCCGGCCTTTCTACCCAAATGTCCGGCCAAACTAGCTGGTCTGTCCGGCTATTAGGTTTGGCGACCTGGCAACCCTAAGTGTACAGCCACTAATTTTCATTGTCAAGTATAATACGAGCGGTAATTTATTCAGACTGTACGAAGCCTAGCCCTAGGTTAGCGATAAATACATGTACACATAATTCTTGCTGGCCATTTTCCAATTTGCACGATGATATTCAAGTTCACCGACCCCGATTTCAATATTGGTGGAAAGGCCAGACCACTGGGACCATAGAAAAAGTTAAGACTTAGAATTACAAAGGAATTACGAACAAAGATAAAGAACAACAACAATAGTATTTATCTTCATGGCTGAATTACCTAAGATAATTCAAAAAATATTTTCTTCCAAGTTAAAACTGAATTTATTGTGTATTGTATTATTATATTCCAATGTTAATTGTGATGTGGAACAGTGGGCACTTGGGTATCGTAGTCGGTTCACTCCCCTAGGGGACTGTACAGCATATTAGAGCTAAATAGTAAACGCACTGTCATAAGAAATATAAATAGATTGGGTCCCTAATGATTCTCTATTCCTAAGAATTTGAGCCATCAATAATGACGTTTAATTTTTTTTTATTGGCTGTCACCTGTCAATGTCAACCCGATTTGTTCTGTCTATGGGTTGATCGATTTCCTTTTCTGCTGATGTGTTTTCGTGTCCGTATTGGAATAAATATTATCCATTACAATCGCTCTGGTGTTTCTATTTCTACCCAAAATCCTTCACAGCATTCACTTTTCCACTTATTTGTTTACGATTTTCTAACAGACGATAAAGGATTGGTAATTTCTTGCTTAGCTCTTTATCATCAATTTAATTAAGTATTAATTTTAAATTACATAAATAAGTTTGATTTGACTCTAAATTAAATATGTAAATGAAAATTAAAATAGAGCTGCATCGTGTCACAATATTCTCTGCGGATATGTTCTTTGATTTCTCAGAGCGCGGCGTCTTTATTTCCCACTCGGTCTTAAAGGCCAGCGAGATTTTCAATTTTCTTAGAGCTAGACTCTTCCGTCTGATAATAGAATGTCGAAACCCATCGGCGTGTCACTTAGCACAGGAGAAATCTCTTCGCCATTTGTTTTCGCAGTCTGTACAAAATGTAGACCTTCTATTTTATTATATCTTTGGTCTCTATGTAGTTTGAGGCGGTGGCAATCGTGAGACTTAGATAATAATTACAATTTAAATGTATAAGTTTCCATGACTTTCCTTTTTTTATAAGCGTATTTTCTGAACTTTTCAGGAAGATTAGTTTAGTAGACGAAGCGTGAAGAGGTAACAAACGAACAAACAAACTCACTTTCGTATTTATAATATTAGTTAGGATAGAGTTAGGATAGGATTAGGATTCCGTAATAATGTGGTAAAATGTTAATAATGGTAAAATTATTGACATTTTTGGGAGACTAGTGAACCCATTATGAGTACCTACCTTTGGTACTTACAAATAGATATGTGTTTTGATGGAACGAAGTCCCGAATTGGCTACAACATTTAAAAAAAATATACTCTGACGCATTCGAAGAAAAGATTAAGGTCTCCATCGAACATCTTTTATGAAATTTAAATTGAAACGCTGCGACCCGTAGCTTCATTAATGGACTTATAAAAAATTCAACCCGTTTTTGTTTTGTACACAAACGAAAAGAAACTTCAAAAGAAAATTTGGGTTTTGACAAAACGTAAATTAAGTTAATTGCCGCCCCGGTTGTTAACTTTTCGCTCTGGCGCGAAAAAGTAAGACGTCATTGAAATAGAATTACCGTTTGCCGGTTTTTATTTCTACAATTTGTCTTTTAATTTCCACGAATTTAAACAATGTAGATTCTGCTTCGCTTCTTATTATAATTAAATTAAAAATAACCAAAAATAATATGTTTTTTTTTTGTTAATTTTTTAAAAAGGTTTTAAATGCATCAATTATTTTAATATGACTGACAGTTGACATCAGAAACAAACTCCTACGCCGCATCGATCTCCGGTGGGTGTGACTATTGTTCCAGCATCAGACCAAATCAAGTCTGCACATAACGCGGGCGTTACCGATTGCTCCTAGTCACTACTCGATGCATAAATCATAGAGCAAGGATGAAATGGACATCTACTTTCCGGAGGTTCCAATCAGAAGGTGGTAAAACGTAGTCTACATGTTAATGGTAATATTTGTAGTGTAGTACTCAATCCATACTAATATTATAAATGCGAATGTTTGGATGTGAGTTTGTGAGTTTGTGAGGATGTTTGTTACTCAATCACGCAAAATCTACTGGACGGATTTCGATGAAATTTGGTACAGAGGTAGATAATGACCTGGAATAGCACATAGGCTACTTTTTATCCCGGGAAAAAGCACTTTTCCCGTGGGAAATTCACGCGGGCGAAGCCGCGGGCAAAAGCTAGTATGTAATAAAAGGACTTTAGACCTATTACGCGAAAAAAGATTTTGTATTTGAAAGTATTAAAATTGAAAGTACAATAATGAAGTGATTATTATTATACAATAACATAGCATATAGTTTTCTCACACTTCACTGTACCCAAATTGGATGTCAGACGTCAACTTTTATCATTCAAATAAACTATGTTGTTTCATGACTAACTTACTATTTTGGAAGAATTCAAGCACTAAAATTAACTAAATCATGTTCCAAATTATTGTTTTAACCTTCATTGTTCACAATCTTTTACCTACCTAATATTTCTGCATCCATAATATACCTAAGGATTTTCTACTTTCTACATCTATTGGAAAGTTAGTCTATGGCAGTATTGTAACCACAGCTTCATGTAATTGGGATTATGACGCATGGACACGTGTTTGACAAAAATGGTAACGTAGATCCAGTGCGAGTTATTGGCCAAATGGGCCAAACCCACACTCTATTGGGCAATGCTACATTCAATTGTTTGACAATGTTTGTGGTTGTTCTTTGGATCCAATTTACGAACCAAAATGCTGTCGATTAAATAAGTGTAAGGGAGAATGTATTTCTTTACTAGCTGCGCCTCGGGGATTCGCTCCCGTAGAAATTTTGTATAATAATGCTTATATGCTGTTCCAAGTTATATTCTACACATGTACTAAAATTCATCGAAATCTGTAAAGTAGATTTTGCGTGATTGAATAACAAACATCCACACATCTTCACTCACAAACATCTTAAGGCCCGATTTAGGACACTAAATCGAGAGCAGTGTTGGCAGATCCAATTTAAAAAAATCCTTGATGCTCTTTGCTCAGAAATCCGTACCTACATCTACATTACGGATTTCAAGGCAAAGTCGTACGGATTCTTAAAAATTGCATCTGGCAACACATACATACATAGAATCACGTCTTTATCCCTTACGAGGTAAACAGAGCCAAGAGTAGTGAGACTCGAAGGCCACGCTTAGCTAAATAGTGGGCTCTCTAATGGAAATAGATTCTGGTATAGTGACAGGTTGCTAGCCCATCGCCTATGAGTGGAGAAATCCCCAGTTTAAAGCCCTTTCCCTCGATTGATTTTTACAATCTGCGCGGGAAGAGTAGCAGCTGGCACATTCTATGTTTTTTCTTCGCTCCCAGACCAGCATAAAAGCAACACTGCTCCCGATTTAGGGTCATAAAGTTTCGCGTTTATGAATGAGAGGTTGGCTGTAACACAGATTAGTTAACCCCCTAAGTTGTGGTCTACAGGGGGTTCAAATACGAGTAAACGCACATGGACGTAGAAAAAAAGGAGTAGACATTCATTCATTCAGATCGCGGGATGCGCATGGATGCGGGCAGCGCAGGACCGGTCGTTGTGGAAATCCTTGGGGGAGGCCTTTGTCCAGCAGTGGACGTCTTTCGGCTGAGAGAGAGAGAGAGAGAGAGAGACATTCATCCTTAAATTAACTCGAATATAGTTAGCGGGTACGAATGTTGATAATCACACAAGTTTTATTAACTAGTATAAAAACTGCGTTGTTTTAAATAAGAGTTATAATTAAGACGCAATCAGGTATTAAATAAAATAGAAACAAAAAAATATAGAGTTAATTGCGCTCTGACAACTAGAAAATATAAAAATGTCGACATCTCTTGGAAGATGTTCCAGCTAATTAGAATAGTTCAGATAGGTTTTATTTTATAAAATGACATAATTAAGTAATATCGTTAGAATTAAAAGGAAACTAGAGTTAATTAATCTTAATAGTACATCCAGATGGATATTATACAACAACTATCTTTCCCGCAACTTCACCCGCGCAAATTTAATTTTTACCCATTTAAAAATTTTAAATTTTAAAATATTTTAAAAATAACAAAATTGGGATACAAATTTTGTGTCATCTATCACTTCAAGAAGACCGCACAGATTTACTACGTAGGTAACCCAGAATCATTTTTATACGACATTTTACATACATACATATTATCACGCCTTTTTCCTGTGGGGGTAGGCAGAGACTAGCGATTTCCAGTTGCTACGATCCTTACAGATCTCTCTTGCTTCCTCTACACTCATCATTCTCTTCATACATGCTCTCCGGTTATGGGTGCTCCTGATATCTCCCTTTTTAAGGAAGTCCGCAATCTGGTCGGAGTGCGTTTTAGAATTGTCATATTTTCGAAGTATCAAACGGTATAAAATTCAAATACTCTACGATTTATTTTTAACGCAATATAGTTAAATTAAAACATATAAATTATTATGTAGAGTTCCTAGTTACTTAAGACTGTTGATCTTATTTTACTTTCTAGCTGTTGCCAAGAAAATTTCCAGCGAAGCCACTTTAAAACAAGTCGTAACGAGCCAAGACAAGTCTATCCCATATCCAGTAGCTTTGAAGCAGGCTTATCGACGAGTAAAGCTTGGAGACAATGTTTAAATTTAACAAACTTTTTTAATAGTTGTTAGGTACTAACTAACTTTGTGGTTTTTACAGACAGTAACAATTTATTTTTTCTTATGAACCAAAGATTGAATTAATAACCTCCTCCTTTTTTGGGAAGTCGGTTGAAAAGATCTCGCACCCATTTTATTTTTATTTTTTATGAGAGTGAAAGCAACAGAGGTATCGACAATGTCCTATAAAGCAACGTATTGCATTGTTATGATGTCAAATTTAGGTACCAATGTAGAATTTGCTGCACTGTATATTAAGTAAAAGGCGAGTCCATACAAAAAGCCAAAATTCACGGGATTGGCATTAAAAAAAATCCTAATAAAAAACATCTGAAAAGTACCAATATTGTGATTTGTGCAACTGTCAAACTGTTAGGTGATTTTATTATCTGCCTCTGGTTGACAAGAAAAAGCGCACCATATAGGTTCAGCCATTATTACGACTTGGCTTTCATAAAACGCTATCTGTTAAGACTTTTTTATACTGATTTTTTTTTCTTAATTTAGCTGTCAGAAAATCGCTCATTAAAAAGATCTCGCACCCATTTTATTTTATTTTTTTCTGAGAGAGAAAGTAAAGCCTGCCAGTCACGTAAAGAAACAGGCGCGGAAACTCTTATTTAAAATTGTTTCGGGTATCCTGTGATGAATACTTTTGAAATAATAAATAAAATAAAAATATATACTTGTTTCTTGCAAGAAATGCAAAACAGCGCGGTGCCAAAAATTACTACGGAACCCTACTTTATGCGTGGTCCGACACGCACTTGGCCGTTTTTTTATTTAAATCATTATTTAAAAATGTAGAAGACAAGATTTATGCAATAAGTTTAATTTTTTATGTGATCTTGCATCGTTGCGGATGATTAACGTTGATACGTGTTATATAAAGTACTGAAAATATGTATAACTAGTTTTCGCCCGCGGCTTCGTTCGCGTGAATTTCCCACGGGAACAGTGCTTTTTCCCGGGATTAAAGGTACCCTATATCCTTCTCCGTACTTCCAGCTATGTGTATGCGAAATTTCAGGAAGATTGGTTCAGTAGATAAAGCGTGAAGAGGTAACAAATAAATAAACAAACAAACAAACTCACTTTCGCATTTATAATATTAGTTAAGATTAGGTAGTCATACGAAAGCTTTTTAGATATTCCTACAGATTCGGTACAAATTTCGATTACATTTGATACCCTGATTGAGTTTTAAAACACAACGGTTTCGGGGCGCATTTAATAACTATATTTTTATGACATTTTCAATATTTATTGTCTAGTCAATTCTTTCGCACTTTTATGTTTTTATGTGCATTTAAGCATTGTAGCATGGTTGAGTAAAAATAAAATAGTTTTGAAATACGTACAGTCACCTACATGTCAAGTTACCCTACAAACTTAGATACGATCTGTATGCGCCGGTAATAGCAGCCAAACTGCAATGAATTTTTAGTACATTCTGTTGACTGCTGTTAACATATTTTACATGTTAATTTTACGATGTAAAATATAAATATTCCACACAATTTTTATCATGTATAATTAAACGAGCTAAGTATATTATTAATGCAATAAATCTATATAATTTATTAGTACGCTTACGAGTTTGGAAATGAGCACCAATTACAATAATACATAAACCATTTTACGGCATTTTTAATGTGTTCTTGGTTATAAATATATATAATCTACAGTGTCCACCTGCCGGTCTATGGCATGAATAGCCTCTATTAATTCCACCAATAAGTCTATTGCATTAATTACAGGATCAAACTACAGGATTACTATCAGTAAATAAAACTTATCAACTATCGTACTCGTAACAAGACTTACTTCTCAACTCTCTCTCTCTCTCTCTTATCGAGAGTGTTAAAACCATCACTAGTTAGTGTCATATTTTATGACATTTCGATTACCGCTATCTAGTAGCAGCATGGAATTAATAAGTACTTACGTACAACCGTAAGTACTTATTAATTCCATGAGTAGCAGTAACCAAAAAAACAAAAACTATACAGTTCCTTGCGATGTTTTCCTAAACCGAAAGTAGGTGGTGGTCTGAAAATTACCGTCTATGCGTTAGATTGATCTTTATTTATTCTTTAGCTTCCCTATATATTCTCGACTTATCTTTATATTCAAAATAATCACTACTTCGTAGTGTACAAAATTTAAAAAAATCTCTCCAAATTTAAATAAATTATTGATTTGAATAGGCTATACCTTTGGTTAGGATGTGTGCTTGGCTTTATAACAGCTTAAAATAAAGCAATTTAACATGTCTTTAAAACTAATGTATCTGGTAACCCTAGCCTGACGTAACTTTGACGGTATGAGATATCATCTATTTCCGAGCCCCAATTAAAAGGCCCCAGCACACCTCCCCGAGGTACTCCTATACAAATGCCAATTTTGTAATACGCTACGTGTGTACTCAGCTTGGCTTCATTACTTGGTACGTTTGAACTCTTGATTTAATATTCTCTCTAAAACGAGAGGTTAATTAATTCAGGTAAATTAACTATTGTGATATCTTTATTAGCCTGAGTCACGGAGTCAAAAGCTTATAAATAATTTTAATAGCTGAAATCAAAAGTTTGTTTTATTTATAAATATTTATATTGTAACTATAACTTTACAAACTATTTTTTGAAGTTTTGATCAAAATCAAAAAAAAAATCAAAATATCTTTATTGTCAAACATAGGTAAAGAGGTCTTACATCTATATATTGTTTCACTATGTCTGGCCCATAAAAGGACGTACAATAATTAAATTTCATTACCTTAATAATTTAAAATTTTAATCAAGAATACTACTGATAATACTGTGCTCCTTGGAAAGAAGCAAAAAATTTATAGTATCTCAATGATACCTAGTCATGTTAAAGACCTCATGTTATAGCGTGATATAACACCAAAACGCGAAGCCAATTGGTTTATTATAACAACAAATACATACAGAGTCATTGACCTCTAAACTACTCGCGTTACAGTTACCTAATAAATTAATAAAACAACGGTATTCACTCAATAGCTAGCACGCGATCTCGAGTACGAAACACATGAAAGCAAATAAATATAAAATATGAAGAACATAAACTTGCTCTTATAATTGAAGATGAAGATATACTGCTTGAAGTATCATTCGGCGTATCTTCTAATCAGTAGTATTTCAATGCTCATTGTTTGTAGCTTTACCAAATTCGTAAAACAATATAAGTCAAAGTGGGTATGGTTCAAAATTTCTAAAAATTGCAAATAAATATGATTAAAAAGTGTATACTTAGTTGGAAAATAAATAAATATGAAATGTGATATGATAAGCTTTTGTCCTTATTGCATTGATTTCATCAGGATTTAAAAGATAGTATGCGATATGAAGATGGAACAACATATTTGCATTTATTGGTAAAATTCAACATGTAAAACGTACATACAAGTATTTGTGAACTATTCAAGCGAACATCGAGTGAATGATCTATCGAGAACTCGCAATCACATGCGATGCAGCTAATTAGGCGGGAATCGAGTCTTCAGTCAACACTCGAGTCGAATCGTTATTATCGTCAATATTTGAAGAGGACTCAGAATCTTGATTATAAAATCGGTGAGGTATTTTTGACGTATCCGCGACGTTGAAATTTTACCAGTCGGGTCCTCCATCTTTTCTCCTGTGGTATTTTCGAAATAAAATTATACTTTGTGTATCAATTAATTTAATAAAAAATAAATACATGAATTTGAGTAGGTTGTTGCACTATTATTGTACCTATTTAATACCACAGTGCAGCTAACTATCAATGGTTCTTAAATTTTCTCAGCAATACACTGTGTAAAAGGAAGGCTCACTGTGTCATTACAAACAATGGTATAATATGATGATTTATCCAAATGTATTTGTTTAAAATGAGAATCACTGGCAAATAATAATTTAAATAAACCCTCCGTTGCCGATTCGCTGATGATATAGCATTTTCATACAGACTTAAATGGAATTGTATAAATAAATACTCAAAGCTGTGACTCAAGCATGACGAAACAGATTCCCAGATGCTTAAGAAAGCTTAAATTTTGCTCAGAGATTCTATTTAGGATTACTAGTGTTAGCAACAAAAGATGTGTTATTGAATGTAATTGAATCAGCAAAATCGTAAGTAGGATCTATTTTACCATCAAAAATTGTGTTCTTTTGTCATTATTCCAATATTTGAGCACGAGGATAAAATTTCTAGCTACTATAAAAACCTTGCTAATTCACAAAATCTTTCCATGTAATTTGAGTAAGTATATTCCACTGAGGTATTGTCATGGTCACATGATGAACCGGCTGTAGTTTTTTGTGAGTCGTATCAAGTTTTGGTTATATGGACAACCACTGCGAAATTTTTCCGTGCGATAATTTTCCGAAAACTCTGTTACCTATGGCAATTATATTGACATAGCTTCTACGCCGCTGTAATATCAAGCAAATCATTATTTGTGTCTCTGTACAGTACTGTTAAGAAACTGAAATCAGTTTGCAAGGATTTCGATTTTCGCATTGCATGTAGGTAAGGTGAAGGACTATCTTAATATACTGACCCCCACATTAAGTAGGATAAGGGTAGGTAGGGATAACCATGTAAAAAGACTGATACAGACAAAAAAAAAAACCGTGTCATAAAATTTTGCATTTCTAAAGAATAACTTATAACAAATAACGTATAACTAGAAAAGAACTGCAACTGAACTCTCAATTGAGGAAGTTGTTTTGATGGATGGACTTCGTCTTCAGGTCATGTCATCGACAGGTGAGGAATTCCAAGGAATCGTATGCGTTGTCAGACACTGGAATAGTGGCGATACTTCACACTCGTATGCAGGGTCATGCTTCCGAATATGAATAAAGATGCGAAATATATTCATTTGCAACTATAGACAAATAGGTTTTTTTTTTTTATAACATAGGGCGGTGTGCAGGACTGGGGGTTTTCTTCAATAATCTTCTTTATTAACGATTGCAAATACAATTTATTTAAAATATACAAAAAAATAATTATAAATATGTGCTAACTCTAGCGCCGTATATGGGGTTCTGGAGACATCTACAGTGGGCGGAGCTTCGGGCTTGACGATCGAACAGTTGCTGCCCTTTTCTCATAGATGGCGTCAGTAGTATCTCAAACATGCCCCCGGCCTTGGAAGACTCCGCTTCCAAAAAATAAACGTATTCTTGATGATCAACTCTCCGGCTGCAGCGGCAACGGACAGATTTTGGAGAACGATCTTCGTATTATCCCTGTAGTCGTCCGGATGTCAGCAACACGAGACACCCCGTCTGTACCAGGATACGTCTTGACGATTCGTCCCAATTTCCACTTTAGAGGCGGCAAGTTGTCATCTTTGATAAGTACCATGCTGTCCATAGTAATGTCGCTTTTATTCGTCTTCCATTTAGTCCTCGTCTGGAGCTCGGAAATAAATTCCTTTGACCACCGTTTCCAGAAGTGTATACGAATCTGCTCGATGCGTTGGTATCTGTTACGCGCCGGCGTCGCAGTTGTCGCAGCTGCTACGTCGTCGGTGCTAGCAGGAGCAGTCAACGGCCGGCCAATAAGGAAATGACCAGGCGTGAGGGGACTGATGTCGCTGGGATCTGAGGAAAGAGGGGACATAGGACGGGAGTTGAGGACAGCCTCGATTTGTGTCAAAACTGTGCTCATCTCCTCGTACGTTAAGTTCGCGTTACCGACAATGCGTCTAAGGTGATATTTACATAACCTTACCCCACTTTCCCACAACCCACCTTGATGCGGACTATAGACTGGTATAAATTTAAAATTAATTCCTTCATTTGAAGTACAATTTAGGATTTTTTCCGAATTATCACTCAAAATTTTCGGAAATTCTTTTTCTGCACCTACAAAATTTTTTCCATTATCGGAAAAAATAGCATTAGGTTTTCCCCTTCTGCTAATAAAACGCTTTAGTGCCAAAATATAATCGTCAGTAGTGAGACTGGTGACAAGTTCTATATGTACAGCGCGAGTAAGAAAACAAACAAATAAACATACATACGCTTTAATTAGCTGTACTCCTCTGCCCTTCCGGTTCAGTATGAACAGTGGCCCACAATAATCACAGCCGGTTCTAATGAATGGAAATCCAGCATCCAATCGTTCAGAAGGTAAATTTCCCATAATAGGTGATAAAATTTTACCTTTAATTCGAGCACACGTAACGCATTCATGTACTATTTTCTTTACTAGATTTCTAGCACTCAGTGGCCACCAACACTCGCGCAGTGAAGACAATAGTAGTTGTGGACCGGCGTGAAGTAAACGTCTGTGCTCAAATCTAACTAACAGCAACGTAAAATAATGTTTATTACATAATAACATTGGATGTTTCTTATCGTAGTTGAAATCAGACGAATTTGCCAGCCTACCACCGACTCTAATTATTTTACGATCATCTAAAAATAGATTAAGACCTGATAATCTACTCCATTGCACTTTATTTGTTTTTAAAGACACATTATTCAATAAATTATCATAAACGTCCGGAAACGATTCGCGCTGTGCACAACTCACTAGCAATGCCCGTGATGCGCGCAGCTCGTCCGTCGTTAGAAAACCGGTTTGTTGTTTTGAGTCGCCCTGCAGTCTGCTGCGAATATTGCCTACGAATCTCAATACATATGCACCTATACGAATAAGCTTTGTGTATGATGAGTATCTTTTAAATTCAAATAGATCATTTTCGACTGGAGTGCAAACAAAACTAACTTTAGTAGGAGGTTTTAACTCAGGTAAATTATTTAATTCTACCGAGTCATTATTACGCATATAATTTAAACTATTAAATTCACAAGATTGCAAAAAGCTTGGTCCATTCCACCATAATTTATTATTAATTAACGAATCTAAATAAATACCTCTGGACAACAAATCTGCTGGGTTATCTTTACTAGGTACATGTAACCACTCTGACTCCTGTGTTATGTTATTTATTTTTGCTACACGAGTTTGAACAAATGTTTTTAGTAAATGTGGAGACATTCGCAGCCAACCTAGGACGATAGTTGAGTCAGTCCAGAAGAATGTTTTGGTGAAAGTTAGCCGTAAGGAATCTACAATCCGTTTATATAATTTAGCACCTACATAGGCACCACATAGCTCAAGTCTCGGGATAGTGAGTGACTTTAGGGGTGCGACTTTCGACTTGGCACAAAGAAGTCTTACCGTAGGATTTGATGAGTCATCGCTATAGGTACGTATGTAGGCACACGAACCGTAAGCATTCGAAGATGAATCACAAAAGATGTGGAGCTCAGTATATTGCCTATTTTGATTTAACGCATATCGTGGAATTTTTAATTCGCCTAAGCACTTTAAAGTACTGATAAAATAATTCCAGGACTCCACAATATCCTGAGGGACCTCATCATCCCAACTAAGTTTGTCAGCCCATAACTTTTGAAGTAATATTTTTGCAATAATAATAGAAGCTGACAACATACCTAAAGGATCATAAATTTAAGCTATGACGGAAAGCATATGACGTTTATTTAATTTTGAATTATCCGAATTAAAATCAATTTTTGTAGTGAAGTGTAATTCATCACTATCACTATTCCAACCTACGCCTAATGTTTTATTTTGAGTATGCTCGCCCTCAAAACTTTTAATAGAAGCACATCGTGTGACGTCAGAATTGAATGTCCACTTACGAAGTGGGAAGCATCCAGATTGCAAGACTTGGCGCGTTTTTTCACAGATGTCTAGCAAGGCTTGATAATCATCATGTCCCGTTATTAAGTCATCTACGAAAAAATCCTCATTTATAATGCGAGCTATGAGTTTATCTTCACACTCTAAGGCTAACTGACGAATACAACGCATACTAAGATACGGGGCTGATGCTGTACCATAAGTTACACAAGTTAGTTGGTAGACTTGCAATGGATCAGTAGGACTTTCACGCCAAACTATCATTTGTAATGGCCTTTGGTCTGACTGAACCATTACTTGCCTAAACATTTTACAAACATCAGCACAAGCAACGTATTTATATTGTCGAAATCTTAATAAAATACCAAATATATCGTTTTGAAGTGCTGGACCAGGTAATTGTATATCATTTAATGATTTATTTGATGTAGTGGCAGCACTACCATTAAAAACTACGCGTAATTTTGTCGTCACAGCACTCTCTCTAAAAACACCGTGGTGAGGTAAAAAATAATTAGGCTTTTCGGGCTTATCTATTCGCTCCATATGTCCTAAAGCTTCATATTCACGCATAAATTCGACATACATACGTTTATAATCAGGGGAACGTTCTAATTTGCGTTCCAGTGACAAAAACCTATTTTTCGCTAACGTATAAGAATCGCCTAACACGTCAGCTGATTCTTTAAGCGGGATACGAACCGAGAATCTGCCATCAGCCAGCCGTCCAGTAGTTTTAATAAATAAATCCTCACACAAACGCTCGTCGTGAGTGAGAGGGCTGCCTAACTGAGGGACCTCTTCGATTTCCCAAAATCGTGTAAGTTGTTCATTCAGAGTTTGTGTAAAATTACAATGTACCTGATTGGTCGATAAAGTGTTTTTAGTATTGTTTATAGGTCCAGAGATAAGCCAACCTAACTTTGAATTTTGCAAGTAGGGACCATTCGACAACTGAATCCTATTTTCGTATAACAAACTCCAAAACAAATCTGCACCAATCAATAAATCGATATCTGAAGGAACACAGAATGTGGGATCAGCAAGCTGAATATTATGTGGCATTCGTATAAGGGCTTCATCAATGCATGTCGTGGGCAAACCGTTTGTTATGCGCTGCAAGACAATGCATCTGGCCTTTGCCGTATAATCGCATATTTTCGATTTAAAAGTTATTTCGCATAAATGATTAGAGTGTGACACTGATTGTGCGACACCCGAAATTCGAATAGTGGACTGTATAAGAGGCGCATCAATACGATTCCTTAATTTTTCTAAAATAAAACTATGTTGACTCCCGGAGTCTAACAGCGCGCGGGCTGTATGTAAACGATTATTTTTATCTATAACATCCACTAACGCAGTGCATAACAAAACAGGTTGTAGCGGTGGATCGCCTGCGCATGCGAATGTCTCCGAGTAGAAGGGATTACTACCTACTGATAACGTATGAAGCGCAGCGGTCGGCGACGGGGTAGCCTGGGGAGAACTGGACATACCATCACTACTACTACTATTATTGTTAGGACTAGTTAAATGGAGTAAACTATTATGTTTGCCCTGACATTGCTTGCATGGGCCAAACGTGCAATCTGCAAGTACATGTCCCGATCGTAAACAATTACGACATAAATTATTTTTATCGACAAATAAGGACCTATCCTGTACAGATAAATTCAAAAAATTATAACACATATACAAAGCGTGATTACCATTACATGAGGGACATTTATGACGATTATTATTATTAGAAAATTTATTTTTAGAGCCATTATTATTTGTTGAGACAAAACTATGAACAGATGCTTTACTATTTATTTGATTAGTAGAAACCTTATCATTATTTGCAGGTTTCGATTGTAATTTATTATGACTTGCACTAATCATGTCCAACATATCGGCTTTATTTCTCAGAAACCCTAGCAAATCATCTAATTTCAACTTTCGAGAAACATCTACAAGAAGCGTGCCCTTATGTTTTTCCCAATCACGTTCCGTAGCTAAATCAAGCTTCGACACAATTAAATAAATCAACAAGGTGTCCCATGTGTCCACAGGCTCCTCTAGTGTCTTCAATGCACGGAGATTACGTAACACGGTATCTATGAGTTTGCGAATCAGTGAGGCCGATTCTTGTTTTATACTAGAAAGAGAAAATAATGATTTTATATGATTATGAACTAGAAGTCTCGCATTATGGAATCTATTTTCGAGTAACTCCCACGCATGTTGGTAGTTAGACGCAGTAAACTCCAGCGCACTAATAACCTGCAAGGCACTTCCACTGAGTGAAGAACGCAAGTAATGAAATTTTTGTATCGCATCAAGATCTGTACGTTTGTGAATCATTGTAAAATAAGAATTTCTATATTCAAGCCAATGATCATACTGCCCATCGAAAGTAGGCAGTTTTATCTCGGGAAGTTTAATATGTGCGCGAGGTTTATCTGACTTCGAACTAGATTTTAATACACTAGAATTGTCCCCAGTCTCATCACTTTCGAATAAAATTTCAGCATTAGCCAAAGCACTAAAATATATTGACTCAAATGACTCGACATATTCGTTATTTTGAATCTCATCTGACTCATCTGACAAAAGCAAAATGTCATCTTGAATTTTATTAAAATTTTGATAAATATCGTTAGCAGCCTCCATTCTAAACTTTATTTCTTTAATTTGAAGCTTAGATGGGCTTTTATCTTTAAAAGAGTCTAAAAATTTAGTAAATTGAGTCAATCTACCTCTCAAGACACCTCTTTGTTTCTTGAGGTCAGAAATATTTGATTTTCTTGAGGGCGAAACTGATCGTGCTGAAGGCACATCTAATTTATCACCAGGCATCTTGTGGGCTTGGAAAATAAGGTAAAGTACTCACGATTTTAGTGGGACTGGAACGGCAATCACCCGACACGTCACTAACCGTTTCTGGAATTAGCACAAAATAACACAGTTTTAACACAATTCGATTAGGGAGGGAAGGATATTTGGGAAGGAAAACCTGACCGTTGAACTGCTGATCTGGTTCACACGTAGACGTATAGCTTTGACTTGGAGGTCCACGACGTATAGGTACATTCGCATCAATTCGCATCGACGTGGTCTTCGCTCGATTGAAGAATCCTCTTTGTCATCCGGCCGCAGGATCCAATTGTGTGCAGGACTGGGGGTTTTCTTCAATAATCTTCTTTATTAACGATTGCAAATACAATTTATTTAAAATATACAAAAAAATAATTATAAATATGTGCTAACTCTAGCGCCGTATATGGGGTTCTGGAGACATCTACAGTGGGCGGAGCTTCGGGCTTGACGATCGAACAGTTGCTGCCCTTTTCTCATAGATGGCGTCAGTAGTATCTCAAACAGGCGGCAAACGAGCAAGCGGGTCACCTGATGGTAAGCGATCACCGCTGCGATCTAGGTTTCATTAATATTCCTGCTAATATTCTATATCAGAAAATTAGGGAATTCTCAAACCAAAATTATTGCGTGATTGATTTTGACGTCAGCGACATCTACATGACGGCGGTGGCAAAAGTTTATTTCTCCTTCGGGCATAATCTTATGGACGGATTTAGATGAAATGTGATAATGGTAGAGTGACAACGCTACCCAAGTACAAACTATACCCGAGAACCAAACACCCTGGAACCCTAAAAAGCACTCAAAGTACTTACTAAAGCCCCGAAGCGTAGCTAGTTGACATGACAATGATTTTCTCAAGAGCAATCAATGGTGAATACTAAACAGTAAAGTTTACTACATTAGTTACTATTGCAACAATCCTAAACCTGATGAGAAGAAAATTGTCAAAGGCAATAAAATGATTTAGTACTAGTAAAATTTTCTGAATTAACCAGTCATTTCTAGGCTGTTACGAAGGCAATAAAGTGATTTAGTACTAGTAAAATTTTCTGAATTATCTAGTCACCTCTACGCTGTTAAAAACTAATGGAAGACCTCACATTAAAGATTTTTCTGCGCTAGCCTGGCCTTACAGCCTGCATGGCGGTTTTAACAGACTTCACGGTTTAGGTTGCGATAATATAGAAATATAGTAAGCAGCGTAATATAAGTTACCTTAAATTGATATTTTGACTATCTTTCGTCAAAAATATTGCAACTATATAATATCGTTAAGAACTCAAGACAAATAAATGACTTAATAAAAATAAATTATAATTATTATCCATAAGAAACTTTAGAGCCCCAGCAATAGGAACATGAGCAATAGGGGCTATCAATCTTCAAAATTCTAGCTTTACGATCTGGATCTCAATTTCAAAGCAATACGCATTGGTTGGATCCTAGCTGCACAAAACAAAAATGAAAGAGCACGAATCTCAAGTGTCATTCTCATTAGTCGGCGCGTGAGACGGTAATGAGACGATCGTATCGGCTCACTTTCACTAAGGGCAGCACTGGAGGTGAAACTTTATGTGGGTCTCGGGTTTCTTGGTCTTGTTTATAAACTGCTACACTCAAATTATGAACTCTTTTATAGTTGCCATTTTATATGCGCACACGCCGTATTTCATTTTTCTTGTATATCACTTCAATACATATAATAAAACTGTAACTAGTCTGTGTCTGCACAAAGAAGATTTTTAGGAAAAAAAACTAAGAGACCCCTCTTAGTTAAACTTCTATTGGCCCCATGGCTTCATGGGGCCAATAGAAGTCAAAACTATTTTTTGTAGAATTTTTGTCTATCTTTCTGTCTTTCTGTCTGTCCGACTTTCTGTCTGTATGTTTGTACACGCATCACGCAAAAACTACTGGACAAAATTTTATACGGTTTTCACTGTTGTATTACAGAAAATCTGGCATAAGTTTCATCTTGATATGCCGCTTAGAACCTGAGATATGCGCAGACGAAGTCGCAGGCACGCACAGGCTAGTTTTCAATAAATTGTCAATCTTCTTAGATTCGAGTGTGATAAAGATAACACTGGTATCTCTATCTACCAGGACATAATGGCCAACGCCATTTATCTGAGCTGAACAGTCGTCCAGTCCGGTGTCACGATGTTTTCTTTCACCGATATAAAACAGTGGTCGTGGTCGATGAAATTGACCGCAAATGAGTCAGACTTATCAACAAGTAACTACTTGACGGTCCGTAGCTGATATTCGAACCATGACCCTTTCAAATGGATAACCTGCAACATAGGTACCATACAATGATGTAACCATACGCGATATTTCAGATTCAAGTTTTGTAAAAGGTTCACATAATTATTCAGCAACAAAACCGAAGTTTCTTAAAAAGTTCCCATAGTTTGCGTAATACCGAGCTTAGTAAATCACTTTTACATAGAAAGCAGATGACTATTGCAGTACTCTCACCTTTTGCCTACATACAATGTGCGTAGGCGCCACCGTGGTCCGTGGGTACAGACTAGACAATTGTTGATGTGTAGAACATAAAGGTAGGAAGTAAAATTTTCATAAAGAGTATAATTTTCTGTCAATTCCTTTTATGTGTTCTATTCTCAACTTCAACGGCATAATTTCAACACTTTCTTTTCAGAAAATGATAGCTTTTTAAGATACCTACGTTAAAATACCTTCAAAAGAACTGTGTTCAATAATAGTCCATCCATCCGTCCATCTCATCATCATCATCCACAGCCTTCCATGACCCACTGCTGGGTATAGGCCTCCTTCTGTCTACGCCAACCTTCTCGGTCCATCTAATATCAATATTTTTTTTTCTTAGCCTATACTGTCCCACAGCTGGGCAATGGTCTCTCCTCTAGTTCGCCACTCCTGTCTAATCAGTGCATGAGCCCTCCACTCTCTATCAGTCGCGTCCAGATCATCCGACCATCTCGTTCTGGGGCGTCCCCTTTTTCGGCACCAGCCAGCAAGGACCCATTGTGTGGCTATTTGAGCCCACCTGTCCTGCGGCATCCAATCCATGCAATTAAATGACTTTAATGTCTACTGTCATCCAAGTCCTGATAATGTCAAGATGGCAAACCATATTTCCACGTCAACATTGAATATATTACACCGTTCAAGTAAACCTCGTTAAATACATGTTTTACCTTTGTGGTCCTCTCCTCACAATAGGTTATTGCTTCCTTTATGTACGGTTTATTTGCATGGCCCAGTTGTATGTTAAATATACAGTAAACGACTCTACTTAACCAAATTCATATTCGCTATTGCTGTCGCATCGACATCCATGTAGGATCACTTAATTTACTGTTGACTGTACTTTGACGACTTGATATATCAATTTGTTTTTTTGTTATTATTCACCACAAGGATATATCTACAGAAGTTTTTGATCTACAGAAATAGGAACAGCTAAGGTTTCCTACTGGCACCTACTGGTAACCGTAGTTATTCTTCTCTAGATAGTATCAAATGTATATATGTAATGTTTTAAGTAAGTTTATTTATATCTATGTAGGAAGTAATTGTACTAATTTCTGTCTTCTTAAGTTTTTCTTGTCTTTTCTTTTTGCACGACTGACCAAAAAAGGAGTGTTATGTTTTCATGGTTAATGTATGTAAGTATGTATATGAATGTAAGTTTCTTTATTCCACCATAAGTCCTGAACGGCTGAACAGATTTTGAAGTCAAAGGTATTGTTAGATTCCTTGCATTCCTACGAGTGACATAGGCTATGTGAGTTGTCAGTCGTGTTTTTTATTTTTTAATAATTAGCTTGTTAAGTGTTTTATCTCTGCATCACCTCTTGATTGACTAGTAGAAAAAGCCTCTGGCTTTAAGTCCGCCATTTAAATGTTTTTTGTAAAGAAGTTAAATAAATAAAAAAAAATAAAAAACTTCTTTAGATATATTCCTGTGATAACAAATTATATATTCCTATCTTAAAGCGGATGCTAATACAACTGCCGAATAATCGAGGCCTTCACTCGATTAGAGCCGACTCGATTGAAAGCTCAACATACATTCACGCCATCACATTATCACGTCATCGGGATACAAGAACAATGACATGTTAATATTTTTCAAGACACGACAAAGCATCGCCGACGCATTGCAACTTTAATAATACGTTGTCTTGGCCAATTATTATGTATGTAAATACTTGGAACCAACAATTACAGTTGCGTGCGACGTGAAACTTTGTCACACGCATTGTGGCAAGGGTAGGTCAGTGTTGACAGGAAAATGTATTGATGATAAAAATCTTTCGTTAAAACAAAAAAATCTTAATAGTGGTAAAGAAACACAACTACTAAGATTTTTTTGTGAATTCCGTTACTTAGTTTTTTTAATTTCCGTTTATCCTGAAAGTTGACTAGAGAGAATGCTATTAGCGTTAAGTCCGCTTTTTATACCAAGTGTATTTTTTGATTTATTAAAGTTTTAAATAAATAAGGAAGTGAATAGACAAAGTGAAGTAAAAAAAAAATAACTTCAGTGCCTAGATTAACCTTTGCATTTATATATACAAGGAATGCAATAATATAATTGACTTCAACGTAGTTAACGTAACTACACATTCTCTGTAAAACTGGCTGAAGAATGCAACTAGCAAAATACCCCAGAGGCTACAGACGAAAAAAAGAAAAAATACTGGAAAAAGAGACATAAAACGTTCTATTTTCAAACGGTGATCAATTACATCACAGCTGCGTGGACGGTGGCTATAGCGTGTAATTGGTGATATAGGTACAGTAAACAGCTCATCTGCTTGCCCAAATTCATTGCGAATTGGCCGCTATTACCCCCGCATAGAGACCCATGCAGGACAACTTGATAAGCAGTCGACTGTAACTCACATAAAGTTTGATACACACACCGAAAGGACTATAAGATTGTAAATCAGTAGTTAAGTCATTCACACACATGATATTTTTCATGTGCAGTTCCTCTCTCTATAGCTTTCCTCACTCTTCCCTGGGACATGCAATATGTGAGAGTGAATTCGTGAAAAGTTATAGTTAAAAAAATACGACCTCTTCATAAGTGACCAATTAACAATCGACGCAAATTCGAGCACAAGTACTTAATACCATTTTACTGTAAAATAAAAAAAAATTGTGAGACGGGTTGGTAAGAAATTGCAGTGGGTTTAAATGTAAGTAAAAAAAAAAATTACAGTCGATTCGATAACTTTTTTATTCGTTTAAGAAGCCAATTAAGTAGTAGACTTTCGACATTTGACGCTCCCCTATCCCGCCAATGTGTCTCCCCCTTGCGAAAGCATGTAGCAGGTGTATGCCGATCCGGTAAATAAAGAAAAAGGAAAATAAATACCGGTCATCGCATCCAGAACTTGTAGCCAGTTGTAGCGCGAAAATGGACACTTTGCGTTCTGATTGAACAGTCCTTTTTGAGCACGGACAAAAAAAAATACGTATTTCATATACAGCGCCGATTTGAACAACATTTTTTGAATAGCACACTTTTGCATTTGTGAAAAAAGATGTGTGATTTTATTAATTCTATAAAAAATATTTTTTTATGAATATCGGCATTTTTGTCATTTTTTCACCTACTCCTGTGAAGTGCTGATTTAAATTAGACCACATTTTTACCTTAAGAACTTCAATGAATCACTTTTACAATATAGGATTTAGTGAAAAGCCAATCTATCTCCACAAATAAAATTGCTGCAATAAATTCTAAAACAAAGGTAAACTACTTTATCTGAGCCCATTTTTCAAGCTCCACTGTCGCCACTAAACCAACGCAATAAATTCAAATATTTCACTTTGAACATATTCCCGTGACGGATATATGTGATCCTATGTGACAAGGGTTCGCTTTCTGAGTAAAACCTAAGTGTTAAATGCCCTTTCACAAGATTTAGATACCATTAATGTGAATTATGCAACGCAACGTAAAATTAAGTATGTGCGTGAACTTTTAACTCATTTACTATAAAAAGTATCGCATTATGAATAATATTCAAATCTGTGCAGGCATATTCAATTTCTGTGTAATTCACACTGAAATGAAGAAACGGAATTATATTTACCTACTTATATAAAGGGGAGCTACACATCATAATATCTAACTATTTTGGGCGCAGCGACCCAAAATGAGTCTTCGCCTCCGATAATTTTAATTAGGAGCCATTTGGTTTGGGCTACACATGATACACATTTTTCATGAATAGTCCACATATTTTGCGTTTTCTTCTAATATAAGTGAGGAGTGGTGATGATGCATATTACACCACAACCCATAGTAACCTGCAACACAGGATCTTAAATAACTAGTGCGGGCACCGATACTTCCCTATAGTATGAACTTTAATTATGAATTTCGCTAATAGTCAAGGCCATTTGTTGTGGAGTAAATAAACAATTTTTAATCTTGATTTTTGATGGTCATCATTCACCGCACTATCAATAGAAAAAATCCATCGAATATACATTTTTATGTATATTTTCTTATTCAATTGGATTTCTCAGTGCAAGAGAGGTTTGATGTTACTACATAATTGGTACTTGGTTAGAATAAATTACAGAACGCATTGAAGGGAATCTAGTTAATGTGCGGTCACCACAGGGAGTAGAAAATTACCACTCGCTCTATTAGCTCTGCAAAGCAAAGACTTAATATGGAGGTGTCCCTAATTCCTAAAATTCCTAATAACACAATTTATTGAGCAAAGTTACTAAGGAGCCAACGTAGTGTTTTTTTTCTCTCTGAAGGAGCCGATATAGATCTCATTATTTGTGAAATTCGACATGTTTGACATATTTGAAAGAAAGTTAGAATAGAGAAAAAATTTATTTCTGTGGAATAGAGCCGTTTTTATCATCGCCAAATCGTCATCATCAATCAAAAATAAAAATAAAAAATCAATCAAAGTAAATCGTCGTTTATGGTTTCTATCGCCAAATTTAATACTTCCATGCGCGTCAAATAAAATGTGCTGAATCCATAAAGTTAGTTTAGTTTTTCTGTAGGTATGTCTATAGCGAAGTAAGAGGCCGAAAGGCGAAACTGACGCACAGCCTTTTTGGCTTTGTAAAAGAAGGTAAAAACCTCAAGATAGCCAAAAAATTATAAAATTTCAATTTCTGTAACTTATCTGTTTTGTAATGCTGCCTCATAATGTATCTGTATAATGATGAACTGGTTTTGTCTAGTTTATTGCCAATAAATAGACAAGAATAATCGACAGAAGAAAAATGTATGTACTTACCAAAGTACTTACTTAATAATTACAAAGTACAGAATACCAGTTATTATAAAAAGAAACCAATAATTCTCACTTGAAACATAGCTTGTGGTATTATATATCTTTGCCGCGTAATGGGCTTTATTCGCCATATTTTCTTTTTTCTAAACTACATGAAAGATAATAGTTAAGGAGCTAAGCAGTTGCAGTGAAGGCACTTGCATCCCACTACTATCGCCGAGAGTGCCCAGCGATTAGCTATCGGCTATGACGGCTATCCTTTCTCACTGAAGTAATGGACGTAGTGACAATTTCTCAATTTTATCACTCTTACAATTATCTCTTAAATACATCAAATATATTATTTCGCCTCAAATATTAATATTCAACAGGGGACCGGCCTAGGTAATGAGAATTGTTAAAAATATGTAATTTTATAATAAGAATACGTAATAATTAAACCCATTTTGCGACTTTCGGCGCGAGTTTATTCTCCAGAGCTAATTTATTCGAGTTCAGAACTTTTAGGGAAACGTCCATTTTCTACGCGTGGTACAGTCATATGAATGTAACGTTTAGTTAGGGGCGTTTGGTATCGTCCAAAAATCGCTTGAAAATGGTGAATTGTTTGGCTATATCTTGGAAAATACTTTGGTTATGGATGTGATTCTTTTACGGATGATTCTATTGATGTGAGATATTTCAAAGAAGCATATAAAAGTTGTCCGGTCCCCTATTGAGAACTATCACAGTGACAGAACTATAAGACACTACACGCCACCTTTAAAGTTTGAACTGGAAAAAGCAATACGCTCACTCGCTAAATCACTATTTGCTTCTGCCGCTCATCGTCGGCAGTGTGATAAGTACCTTAGAAGATGGATAATGATACTCAAGACATAATTGGGTACCTTACCGTAGATTGCCGGCTTATTACAATCAATAGAATCTACAAATACTAGTACCAAGGCCATAATATTAAGTATTACTAATTTTTTACATAAGTTTTCTACCCTAATAATTACTATGTATTAGCTTATTTTATCTCGCTCTTATTTGCTAAACCACAACTCTACTTAAAGTCTTTAAAAAATCTGCAATATACAATACATAACAAGAACTAAGTCGGATGTACACGTACAGTCGCGAGCAATGATATGTATACAATTTTAGACCTTAACACATAGTCTTAAATACCAATGTGTTTACATAATGCTCGTGACTGTACACATTACTATCAACAGGTAAAGCCTTCTTTATTTGCACATTCTTTTAGAAATGCCTAAGCTCACTATGCAGATAAAACAATTCAGGATTGCATCATAAAAGAGGACAGGGGGTCTATAAACAGACACATTGTGGATTTGAAATATAATACATTTCTCATTTCCTAAATATTTAAAAAAATCAACCTTACAAGATTGTAAAATAAAGGAAATGGGCGTTCATTTTTAAATATTTAGGAATTGGAAAAATGATCATATTCGATTGTGTGTTTTAGCAGAACCTATGCTTGGTGTCACGAAGAAAAACACTAGTTAGTACTCAGCGTATGGTCATACGTAGACAGACTGGGAGCGGTTTGCGTCCTTTTTTGGAAAAGGCAATGACATGACCCATCCGAGTAGTGTTTCTGATCCCGCAGAAGCTGATGACCCTATGAAGATGTTGGTGTTTTATGTTTATTCGGAGTGAAATTACGATAACTGCCACTTTGACCGTAGAAGAAGTAGAAATAATCAATTTATGGTCTTCTTCTATAGCCTTCAACTTTTAAGTTATCACCCTCATTTTATTACTAACAAGCTTTTATTTAACTTGCTATGTAATGGTTAATATGTGTAATGCGATGTATTAGATGTTTGGGTCAAAACTCGCAAGAATTAGAATAATACAATATTTTCAAATTGTGTACATTAGTGAGACGCGTGGCGATTCACGGCAAAACCCCCCATGGACAAAAAAACTCAACTTGGGAGAGGCCTATTGTCCAGCAGTACAGACGTCTTTAGGCTGAGAGAGAGAGAGAGTGAGACGCTCTACTTTACTCTCGAAAATTACTTCATTTAATTTTAACAGTCTCACAAAAGCAAGTTTAAATAAAAACATTTATTCAAAGCTTTTCTTAAATCTGCATTTATTTAATATTTTGTCAACTGACATTTAGAATACCTCACCTACCTATATAATTTAATATACCTACGTAGAGGCATGGAAATTCAACGATGGTCCAGTCAACCAATCCAATCCCAGCACTGTGCTACAGCACAATAGAAGGAAGCGGTTAATCGCGCTCGCTCTCATAGGTTATTCATATAAACTTTAAATACTAAAAAGTATGTTAGTTTATAATGTTTCCTATGAATATTATTCGGGAAATAAAATAGACTACTCGTTAACTTGTAAACATTTGTAAGGACTTCATGCAGGAGTTAATGAGTAACCTTATTTCATCACAACAACATGATATTACTCTCCAATTTTAATCAAATCAACTAGAAGGTGCTTAACCCCGGTAACCTTCATAATAAGTTAGTTGTGTTCACAGACGTAGATGGAAATAGATACAAGGGACGCAAATGTCATGAACTTTGCATTAATATAGTTCAAATAGCATCGCTGGCCAAGCAAGGGGTCTACGCAGTCATCTTGTTTCCGAAAGTCAATGGTAAGAGTTCTTTGATGCTCGTCAGAGTACAACGTATTGAATCATTGCAGTCAGAATCTGCAAGGCAATTGCCTGACGAGTCTTTTCAGGACGCACTTGAATGATTCTTATCAAATATATGTTAAATTAGGAGCTGTTATCATTGGTGTGCATCATTAGACCATGACCTTACAGGTCTACCCGATTCTTAACTGCCGATAGAAACGTAAATTAAACATCATGAGGAAATCTGCACTATGTAGCTGACTATTTTCAGCAGCAGCGTGTAATATTAAGAGCAACTTGTCCACTATAGCAATGTTCGTATCATATCAGGTGCTTTAGAAAAATAATTTGACACTATGATTAGAAATATGACACTAAGCTTAATTTTATGGTACAGCTGAGTATGAAGGCTGGTACATATTTACTGTATGTACCAGCCTTGCTACCAGAAAATACTACCACTCGTAAATTCTGATACCAGCGTTTGCTCTACGATTACCTTCGAATTTCAATGACACGTCTAAGCAAATAGAATGAAAAGAACCTCGTGTCTATATTTTCAAATAGTCTATGCCCGCTCTATATCGTCATAACTCAGATTTGTACTTATTTCTCATACAATTAATTTTCAGGCAAATGATTGTTTACCATATTATATTTTTATGTAACTTTATATTTTAGATTTTGCTATTTGTATTATTTATGGATATGTGGCTAATCTGACTCACATGAGGTGAGTTATATAAGGGTCACCATTAAATTAACTGATTGACCGAAGTACTGTACCTACTTGTTTCGGATGGGTACTTGGTAGGTTTGTACCAGAAGGGCTGGTAAATGAAACGCGTGTTCACTGTTTCGTGAGTAAAGTCAGACTGTCCTTTAATGGATGTTTTAAGTTAAACGTTAACAGTTGTAACGGAACATTATCATAAAAAATGGTTGTACAAATTATTTGGAATTCCGTTCGGCAATAATCATAAAGTAAGTTGCCGGTTGTAAACAAGTTGTATAAGTTGTCGGTCCTTTGTTGCGAAGGCATTGTGCATTTTGTTAATTGCTTTACGATGCCTTTGCAAAGCTTAGGTGCCGTTAGATCCCGTGGGAATGCCACGGAACGCCACAATCCTCCACCCTTAGAAAAAGCTAGAAATTTAAAATTATAGGTAATCGTTCTTTGTACATAATTATTTACATAATATAGCAATTTCGGACAAAATAGAATTAATTTTAAATTTATACAAAAATATTGGAGGAGCATATTACATGTGGCTTAAAATTAAACATTTATAGTTAGTAACTTGTTAGTAACAATAAGTAGTTGTCTATATCTAGGTTAGTAGTTAATACATGAATTATTAGAAAATTTACAGTAATATAGACTTATGTACTACTTAATTAATTTTGATAAATTGCTAAAATATTGTCTTTGTATACCGGCACTTTAATTCACTTTTGTTATCACTAGTCACTGCACAATAGACACGAAGTAATGATGACGCTTGCTGTGATATGCAACACGTGGGTCCTTTCGTATGTTGCCGTTAGAAGGCAGGCTGTTGCATCTTCTAAACGGTGGAAATTCGAACACGTGTATTATAAGTTGAATTTTACCACCTTTTTTACGGTGCGCCCGGAACAGGTTATTGTTGGTTGCGTCTTGTGGGGTGTCGTTCTTTGCAGGTACTGATCATCTGGTGCCGGTGGTACTGGTGTTGGCGTTTTTGTAGGTTTTGTGACCAACACGTTGTCATCCATTAATAAATAAGCTGTTTTGAGACGGTCGAGCGATATTGTGACAGGCTTATTGTTTAGTTCTATGGTATAGTATTTAGGGTTTCTTTTTTAGAACTTTATACGGGCCTTCATAGGGAGGAACAAGCGATTTATGCAGTTTCATTTCTAACGAACACATGTGTAGCATTGTTTAGGTCCCTATGAATAAAAACTTTGTCGCCTTTATTGTGGTGGCTCGACTGTCCGGTGTGTGAAATGGATGAAAGAGTTTGAGCTAGGTTCGATGTCTCGCAGGTGATAATATCAGAACCTGGCATTGTTATCTGTTGTATCCTAGACAAAGTGTCAGCTGCGGTATTTTTATTGCTCCTCTATGTATTGTATCTTATCGCAGAACTGAGAAATAAAATCTAATTGTTTTAAATGTCTAGGTGAAGTTTGATGGAGAAACTTTTTTTGTTAGTGCGTATGTTAAGGGTTTATGATCTGTTAAAACTATTAATTCCCTACCTTCTATATTATACCTAAAAGTGCTTTATTGACATATATATTGCTAAGAGTTCTCTATCATACGTGCTATATCTAGACTGTGTTTCAGTTAATTTTTTAGAGTAAAAACTTAGTAGGTTGTAATTTGCCATTTATTTGTTGGTTTAATGCTGCGCCTACGCAACTACCTGAAGCGTCCGTCATTAAAATTAGCGGTGCGGAGGGATCAGGGTGTGATAATAATTGCTTGGCGGCACTTAAACTTTCTTTACACTGGCTGAAAGCTTTTAATGCTTCTTCAGTCCATATTAATTTTTGTCTTATCGCGTTTTTTAGGAATTGTGTATGTACGCGTTTAATGGTGCCACTGTATTTGCGCGGCGTTCGGAATGCTATTTCTATAAAAGTTAATCATTCCTAAGAAACGTCGTAATTCCTCGATATTATTTGGTTGAGGATAATTAATTATAGCCTGAACTTTTTTTATTGCTGGGTATAATACCTTCAGGAGTAATGTGATAGCCTAGAAAATCTAGTTCTGGTTTACCGAATTCGCATTTTTGTAAATTAATTGTGAGACCATAATTATTTAGTCTCTCTAGGACTTGTTCTAGGTGCACTAAGTGTTGTGATTTTGATTCTGAACCTATAACAATATCATCTAAATATGGGAATGCGAAATCTAAGCCTTTGAGGGCGTTATTTACAAATCTTTGGAAATCCTGAGCTGCGTTACGTAAACCAAAGTTCATCCGAGTAAATTCCTGAACAAACCGAACGGTGTTATGACGGCAGTTTTAGGAATATCTTCTTCGGCCATCGGTATATTAAAATAGGCTTTTCTAACATCTATTTTTTTGAAAATATAGTTTTTCCTTTTTAACATATAAGTGAAATCTAATAGTCTAGGTAAAGGGTAGCGATCAGGAGTTGTTTGTGCGTTAAGCCTGCGATAATCACCGCAGGGGGTCTTATTTCTTGTTCTCCTTTTTTAGTTACGCAAACGAGAGGGTTAGTCCAAGGGCTATTTGAGGGCCTACAAATACCTAATTGCATCATTCTTTCGAATTCAGCTTTGGCTGCTTTGTATTTCTGTGGATTAAGTGGGCGTGCTCTTCTCGTGTACCGGAGGTCCGGTAGTATAAATGTGATGTTTCACGTCATGCTTGGAAGTTCTAATAAAGAAATTTTCCATTTTAGTAGTGTTCGGAAACTTTTTTAAAATAGCGTGATATTCGTCGTTCTCGTTTATAGAACGAACAGTCAGTTCACTAGTTTGAAGAACATTTATTTGACGCGAAAATGAAGTTACTTTGTCGACTAGTTTTTTTGCATGTAAATCGACCATTAATTTGTTAGCGGCGAGAAAATCTGCACCGATAATAAGATTTAGAGACGTCGGCTAATATAAATGTCCATTGAAAAGGGCGACGTAAACCTAGATCAATGGTAATGGTTTTTTTACCATATGTAGTAATTTAGGTACCATTGGCTGCATACAGGGTATAATCTGACGTTCCTGTTCGCTTTTTCGCGGCTAGAACGGAAACATCAACGCCTGTGTCTATTAAAAATTGAGTACCTGTGATTTTATCACTAACGCATAATCTATATGACTTTTCGACCTCAGCAACATTTATATGTCCGCCGGTGTTGAAGTCGTGTTTGCAGGATTATTTTTATAATTATTATAACTACTGTCATTTGGTATCGCCACGTTTGCGCGCATTTGTTAAGTAAGTGTAATGATAATAGCACATGTAGTTCGGATCGCCGAGTTTTGAAGTTTGATCGGCGAAATCCCTATGATTACTTTTATTTTTGGTGCGCGATTTATAGTTGTTTTGAATAGAATTGTGGCATTTGTTGGCTATGTGGTCTCGCGGTTTATAGCCCTTTGTCAGTTATCTTATCTAAAATGTATTTAACTTCTGATTGTAAGCTATTTAATTTCGCGGAAATATCAGAAGAATTTATTATAGATATATGTTTTTCATTAATAAGCCGTTGTAAATGGGCAATTAATATTTTTCTAATATTTTATCTGCCATTATCGCGAGGTTATTTAAACTAATTTTGTCTGCGTCGCACGCGGTTAGTATTGGTTGTATTGGGTTTGGCAGATGACTTATGAATAAAATTTTAAGTATATGTCTGCGATACGATTTATTTATTAAGTTCCCGCATACGTCTAAGTAATTGAGTAGGTTTTTGGTCTCCGAGCTCTAATTCGTTTAGTAATTTGTTAAGTTAGCGAGACTCGGATTCCTGATATACATATAATAATCCTATCTTTTATAGTGTTAAATATATTTACAGTTGGCATATTTTCGAGAATGTCGCTAATATCGCTCAATTCGTCTTTACCCAACTTAGATATTAATATTTGGCTTTTGTGCAGAGTCACTAACCTTATGTATGTCCACGATGGCGTTGAACTGATGAAACCAGAGTCATGGCTGCTGTTGCCAGAACTCCGGTATTCTTGACATCAGGGCGAGCACGGCTGTGGCCGCCTGTGCTTCAGCAGGTGATGGGCTCTGGGCTGCGTAGTCGCTGTCGTTGGTAATGACATCATTGGTCTTGATAATTGCTGGCACGACGCTCGTATTGTTGAGTCTGACGCTGATTTGTGGGAGCGACTTCCAGTTATATTACAGTACTCTTTGAACACGACGTCGTAGATTTCTTGAACACGACGATTTTTAGATCACGTAGATATCACGTCGGTATGTAGATCACGTTGGTATCACGTCAGGATGTCACCACTTTACCATATTATAATTTTATGTAACTTTATATTTTAGATTTTGCTATTTGTATTATTTATGGATATGTGGCTAATCTGACTCACATGAGGTGAGTTATATAAGGGTCACCATTAAATTAACTGATTGACCGAAGTACTGTACCTACTTGTTTCGGATGGGTACTTGGTAGGTTTGTACCAGAAGGGCTGAAGTAAATGAAACGCGTGTTCACTGTTTTAGTGAGTAAAGTCAGACTGTCCTTTTAATAGAAGTTTTAAGTTAAACTTTAACAGTTGTAACGGAACATTTTCATAAAAAATGGTTGTACAAATTATTTGGAATTCCGTTCGGCAATAATCATAAAGTAAGTTGTGGTTATAAATAAGTTGTATAAGTTGTCGGTCCTTTGTTGCGAAGGCATTGTGCATTTTGTTAATTGGTACTTTATGATGCCTTCGCAAAGTAAAGGTGCCGTTAAATCCCGTGGGAATGCCACGGAACGCCACAAGTACTGCATCATCATCATTTTCAGCCCACATCAACCCGTCAATGCTCCCATCAAATACATTGTTGGCATCGTTAGTATTTGCTGTTACTATTCAATTTATCAGTTGAATTATCTATTGCTGTTATGTTGTCGGTGTTAGCACCTCTATGCAAAGGAATGACGACTCATTAGCAAAATAAAGATAGGGTGTTTGCACCGTATGCAGGTAACCTTTAAGTCGACGAAAATAGAGTGGTTCTGTGAGAACAGTAGACCTAGAGCCCTTCCACGAAATAACCGATATTTTACCGTGTCCCTGGCTTAGAAGAGTTTTGAAACCAACCTACCAATGCTGTAAAGAAAGTAAAAAGTTCTTGTGGTTGGTCAATACCACTAAAAAATTGACTGAAACCTGCCTTTTCCGCCTCGAAATAATATAAATAATAATAATAAATATATACGGACAAATCACACAGATTGAGTAAGTTCAAGACTTTACGGGATGCTAATTTAACAATACTATATTTTATAACAAATACATATATGTATAGATAAATATCCAAAACCCACGTCAATCTGAAAAAGATTATTTTCCATCTTGACCCGACCGGGGATCGAACCCGGGACCTTTGGTGTGGCCGTCTGTCGTTAGTCGTCAGAAATGCATGGTTTGACCTATTGGTTATATGTATATTTATGTAATTTGCGCAACAAAATTAAAGTTTAAAAAGATAGTTCAATTTGAAATCGAATCTATTATATACATATACGTATATATTACTTTTTTTAATAGGATTCTAATCATACAATGAAGTTTTTTGATATCAGATTTATTTCAAGTGTTCAAGATAATTCCACCAAGCAAAGCAATCCACAATACAATACCATTAACCAAATAAATACTTGAGTTTTTTTTTCAGTTTGCGTGTACCACCCTAGATCTCATCTATGCTTCTCATCAGGCAAGATAGAGGTCAAACGCACTCAGTTTAAAAAAAATACACGCAATTCAAACAATCTCATTTTAATCAATAAATCAAGTCACTCTTAAATGAATTTGCGAGTATTAAAAGCTTTGCTGCGCCATCTATTGATTTTTTTGTGAACTATCGTATAAGAATTTAATATATGGATTTATAGCGGTTTTATTGAATTTCACTATGTTGTTCATACAAAAAAGTTGCGTCTTAATAAGGATAACAAAAATGTCTAATGACATTTTTGAATTTTTTTTTAAATAGCTGAGATATAAGGTTTTTTTTATATATTATCGCCATTTTATAAAATTTCGAAAAACTGGCTCGACTAAAAAATTCTATAAAATTACCGAACCTGCTCACAAAATTTCATAAGAATCGGTTCAGAAATGCGACCTGTAGGCGATAACATCCGGACAGACAAAAGAATTTTCGGCTAGTGGAAACTGAGACGCTTCGCTCGCTGCGCTCGCTCGGTCGATTATTCAATACGATGTACCTAGATAATTTCGGTAAAGAATTTTGCACGAAGTAACCAGGAATATGAACATACTTATTATTGTGTGTCTTAAAACAACAACGGTTATGCAAATCCTAACTAATATTATAAATGCGAAAGTGAGTTTGTTTGTTGGTTTGTTTGTTTGTTTGTTACCTCTTCACGCTTTATCTACTGAACCAATCTTCCTGAAATTTTGCATACACATAGCTGAAAGTACTGAGAAGGACATAGGGTACCTTTCATCCCGGGAAAAAGCACTGTTCCCGTGGGAAGATCACGCGGGCGAAGCCGCGGGCGAAAGCTAGTGTAATATAAACTATGGTTTAAATTCTAATGAATATTCGATTAACTCATGTGCCTTTTAATCGGATTGAATAGTTCCAATTTCCGATTGTTATTATCCAAAGGTTCTTCTTAGATTCTACAGAAATCAATGTAGATTAAACCAATTACTCTTAGGTACAATCCAATCGACCTTACATTTATTCAATTAGTTAAACTCCTATGAAACTTTAATGGGAATTAAGGATAAGGATATAACATGTGAAAACTGCACGGAAAACGCTACAGGTTATGATACCATATTACAGGGTTGCCAGATTGGGTATTTTTTTCGCAATTCTGGGTAAAAATTTGACTCTTGGAGAAATTTTGGAGAAATGAAATTTTTGGAGAAATGTTTGGAGAAAAAATAAATCTCGTGGAGAATTTTGGGTATTTTTTTTTTAGATTTGGGACGCCTCCTTTCTTATTGTAATGAAACCAACATGCATCTTACAAACGTGTTTTTTTTTTATTCTTTTTTTTTCTTGGGGGCTTTTGTCCTGCAGGACGTTTAATTTAACAATCGTTCTCGAACGTAGACCATCCCTGTACGTTTTCGAACGTTCAAATAATATTTATTCGTACGTTTCTGGTTGGATACCTTCAATCTTGTTGTTGAAAAAAAAAAAAAAATCTCATTAGCCATTAGGAACACGGGCAAAAAACCGGTTGGGCCTTTGGGTAAAATTAAAGAAAATAGTATCGTTTTGGAGAAATATCATTTCAATTTTGGGGAGAAAAAGAAAATTCCATCTGGCAACCCTGCCATATTACAAATTTAGTTAGTTCTGAAAATATTAAAACGGTAGAAATTTATGAGTATTTAAACAAAACGGGTAGGAGATTACCTGCTGACTTAGTTCTTAAGACAATGTGATTAGGATGGTCCTTTTATTTAGCCAGAACTCCCCCGTAAATTGGCCAACAGACCCTAGCGCGCTTGGCGTTTATTGTCTAATTGGCTAATTTCTTTATACGTATTGGATTATCGGCATTAGCACATGACCACATGAGTACTTGCCCCCATTGCTCAATGTTTGAACAATATGGATTATGAACACAACCGGCTTGCGCGCGGGCGCTTGTTTTAAACAATTCTCGTAATGCGTGGTTCAAGATGTAATTGTTCTATTAAAAATGTCACTTGGCCACCATATATTTAGAACCTGCAACTTCAAACATAGGCTGTAGAAGTAACAAACATCCATACATTCATCCAATTTATTTCCTCAGAAACTTGTAGTAGGAAGTATGATTATTAATATTAGTTAACTGAAAGAGTACCAAAGTTCTAAATAAATAAGACTCGTTTTCTTATCCTTAATACAGTACCTAAACCCGGTAAGCATTCCTCTTCTATTAGATTAGCTTCAGTTTAACTTTAAAATCTAGCGAGAACTAATATTAAGTTTTCCCCAACTTTAATTAAGTCACCTCTCGTAGCTTCCGTTCAACAAAAGGCCAGAAGTTTATTTGTCAAAGGAATTAAAAATCTCCATTGTTTGCAACTTTGGTAAATAATAGATGACGGCCAACAGCTACATCAACCAACCCAAAGTTGCTGTAAATTCGACATAATTACTACCGCATTGAGAGATCATGTCTTAGTCAGACTTGATGCGATTGACTAGACCATCATTTAGATGTAGACTAGATTCTCAAGTTTATTAATCAATTAATAAGTTACAATAATAATAAATATCATGATGATAAAAAAAAAAATTAATAGTTAGGTGAATTTTCTGATAATCGATGAATAATAATAAAGCAATTATCTATTTACAATTCCTTCTCGCACCTGTGGGAATTTCCTCTCAGGGCTAATCGCTCCCGTAACAAAACCGGGTTAAGCTAAAGTATCCTAATGTGACGCCTTCTCCCTGTATTTTACTTTACCCGTGTACCAAAGATCAAAATCCTTTCCAGTAGATTTGGATAAATACAACTGTTTTATGTGGCAACATCTAACTAAATACTCATTTAAATCATCATCATCATCATAAAATTTAAGAGCGAGGGCTTCCTTGTCGGTGGAGTTCCTTCCATTTTTCTTTCTCTTTCCATTGCTAACTCTTTCATTTCTTTATACGACACTGACGTTCACTTTCTCCTTTATTTTGCTGCAGTGTAACTCTGTTCCTGGTCTCCCTGGGCCCCTTCTTCCTTCTATCTTTCTCTTCTTATGATGTTTCTTTTAAAATGCATCGTGTCGTATTAAGTAAGTGCTCTAACATTTTCCCCCTTCTGTTTTCTATATTTTTCATGATGGTTCTTTTTTTGGTTCCCATTTAGCAAGGCCTACCCAAATCTTATAAATTCGATTTGGCTATTATCATTTACTTAACTCTTGGCTCATACCAAACTTTGCTCATTATACTAGCAATTCCCTGTAACAAACACACTAATAAGTTAGCAAGACTCTAAAACCAGACAAGAATCAAGTTAACATCCCAAGCGTTTAAGTCTCCGTCAGTTATTTCTTTAGGGAATTTATATAGTTCCATCAATTCTCCAACAACGATGTTAGAGTCATTGCTACAATTACTACAATTTTGCGCACGCGAATGCTTCAACATTGACAATATTATCAATGTCACAAAATATTGAAGGTACAGTCACAAGCATTTATATGTGACAGAAAACAGGCATGACTGTATGGTACAGTGTATGTACGTGGTACATACAGTTATGCCTGTTTTCCGTGGGGGTAGGGCAGAGGACTATGAATTTCCACTTGCTAGCGATCCCTACAGATCTCTCTCTCGCTTCCTCTACACTCATCACTCTCTTCATATAGAGGGTTTTTCAACAAGAACTTTGTTTTCTAAAAACAAAAATATAATAACAAAGAATTTAGATGAAGATGATTCAAATTTTTATTGTAATACGAATAAGACAAAAAGTTTGGCAATTATGAATGAAAAATGATAACTGGCAAAAGTCCACTACGAGCTACGCTGACAGTAATGTCGATTCCTTCATCAAAGTTTTTAATCACTTTTTGGCAAAAATGGCGGGTCTATTTCGTAATTTGAGTTTTAAGGCTGCAATCGATTTGATTGACTCCTTAGTATAGACCTTGTTCCACAAAAAATAACTGCCAGTGGTGTTAAAATCACACGATGGCCGGCAACTTAATCGCTGAATTTCGTGAAATTATGCGATCAGGGATATTTTCGTTTGCAATAAATTGATCAGTTTCATTGGCTGAGTGACGTGTGGCAAAAATCTTTGATGAAATAATCTACATCTGTCAGCGTGCTCGTGGTGGGCATTCGCCAGATATCATTTTTCATTCATAATTGCCAAACTTTTCTCTCTTCGTATTACAATAAAAATTTGAATCATCTTCATCTAAATTCTTTGTTTTATTTTGTTTTTAGAAAACAAAGTTATTGTTGAAAAACCCTTTATAAGTCTCACTGGTTAGAGGTGCTCCTAATATTATAATAACTTGGAAATAATACAAATTGGGTTATCGAAGGGCGTAATATCTTTGAGTGATAGAGTAGAGAGGAAACAAGAGAGATCTGTAAGGCGTATTCGTGAAGCAAGCGGAAATCGCTAGTATCTGCCTAATCCCCACGGGCGAGATAATATGTATGTATGTACCTATGTAATAACTTTCAAAAAGTAGCCTATCTGTAGCCACTTTTATTTATGTAATCGTGTATCTTGTTACATAGGCATAGAAGCGCTATAAAAACACAAGTGATCCAATACGTTGGTTTCAAGCGACTTAAGTCAATGAAGAAATTGCCATTTATATAAACTTAATTTCAAAGTTCAACAACCTTTATATGGCACAGATGTTTTCAGTTTATTAGGTGTAGAGTCAGTATTATCTTAGTATGTTTGCAAGATTTGTAAAAAAACTGACGTTACATTAGTTAGGTATAAAACATTAGATTTGAAAAAAATTGTTATTTTTTTTTTGTCTTTGAATTATCTTTTGTATTTTTATGTTTATGTGCAAGAAAGAGTTTACAAATACAAACGATTTCATTTTTGTTGAACATAACATTATGTCGTTGTTTGTTTTTTGTTGTTGTTAGTAAAGCACAACAATAAAGCATTAATTTCACATGCAAAAGGTTTGATAGCAAAATCCGCAATTTCGGGCAATTTAAATTTAACGGACAGCAATTTCCGTTGGTAGGTAGGTATTTATTATTCAAGAATTTACTTTATAACAATGAACTGTGGCCTGTACAGAGATGGGTAATGGTCCGAAGTATTCCTCTTAGAGCATCAATTTCAATCGAACCAATTTCATTAGTACCTAGGTGTTACAGTTATTTATTTTACTTTTTTTTTGAGTTGTTGAGCTAAGTAAAACACTGTTGTTGTTGAAATCAGCGCGATTCATCGAGAATTTATGTACCGCGATTCAAACTAGTGCTCTTAAATACCCGTTCTTTAAATAGCACCTAGGTATTGAGGTATTATTAGTCATTCAATATTTTTATTCAAATTGGTGCTCTAGGTGTATTATCTAGGTGCTATTCAAATCGGTGCTCGGGAAGGAATACCTCAACATCCAAATAACGAGGGAAGCAACAAATAAAGACCGTAAGAAATGGCAGCGAAAAAAGGCAGTCGACTAATGTGGGCTAAAAATGAGTGAGGTTTTCCGGAAAAGGATGTTTTATAAAAGCAGTTTTGGTCCGTCTTTTTGCTATGGGTCTTCTGATTGGAGGGCAATTAGCAGAATAATGCGGTTATTGAGAACCTACTCTCATTTGTGTAAGCCTTTTAGCTAATTAACTTTCTAGTTTTCTATACGGATTTCTAGATGAAGCGATGGTGCAATAAAGAAAGCGACTAAATAGGCCACTTCACGAAACAGCAGATCTGGGGATAGCCAATTCTCACGCAATCGTAAAGTTCACGTTCGTAAAAAATTTTGAAATTCGAATTTTTTTCGAAGGCAACACATTTTGCGTATTCTCAGAACTTCACAATCGGAATATTTCGATCGAACATCACTCGAACGCAAACGAGTGGTACTGACCAATCGAAATAACTCGTATTCGAACTTGCAGCTGATACAAATGAGTTTTGTTTAAGCTTATGTGGGATAAAGTTTAGGTTTGATTTTGGCGATTTTTTTGTTGAAGTTTTTGAAATCATTTGATGAAAATGAACGAAAAAGAGTTCAAAGTCGGTTCTTTTTTCTGGAATTTGGTTGACAAAGATGTAAACTTCCCATTTTTTAACTTGGGGTTTCCACCAAATGGATTAAGTGGAGATTTTCTCGACACTGGCATATTTTTCTTTATCCATTCCCTTCAACGTAACAAAACTATAAAATAATAGGGTAAATAGTAAATACGACCAAACTTCGATCACTGACATTGACACAAGACAACTTTTTAATACTGTTCCATATTATTTCAAAACAAACTTAGAAATATTCCAAATTTTACTTTTTAAACAGTTTTGAAACCGTGATTAATTAAATAATATTTTTTTTAAGTTTAAAAAATAATCTTACTAGCTTTTGTAAATTTCGGGATTTTGTGAAAAATCACCAATTATTAGGTAAAAATTATAATCTTTTTTCCAAGTTGCGTTTTTAAAAAACGACGTAATGAAACGTAATAAATTGTCTTATGCAGGCTACGTTCACCGATTTGACAGTTCAAGTGGTAATTGTTCTATCGTGCTCATCTATAAGAATACGAAATATAGGAAACGTTCTGAAACTTTATAGTAGAAAACGACATCTTTGAATAGAAATTACCACACTGAAAAAGTTCTATTACTTGGAAAATCGGCCCCCTGTTTCGTCAAGTGGTAAGCGATGAATGCGTTACGGGTCATTTAACTCCAAAACGTGTATGTCCATTTGCTATTCTAGGTGCAGGTATATCTTTTGGAAAAAATACCTAAATATATATAAAACTCTGGTCATTTCAATTAGACAAAAAAATTTAAAGTAAGTAATTTAATTTGTAAACCATTGTAAGTGAGCATAGCTAAAATAATTATCGCTTTTTTGCTTGGTTGGTAATCCGTGACGGAAAAACTTTAGAAGTATCTACGACTCATATTTTTTAAGATCACTGATGCGAACCGTAACCTTGACTTCATAAACCGAACAAGAATAATTTTTCCTTGTAACTACTATTACTTTAGTGAATAATTTCTCGCAAATTACAGCATGTATCATCAGAATACTCCTATTTCCGGCGTTTCTGGCAGCTAAAGCCTCAGACAGCATTAATTTAGATACCGGAGATAATGCCACAAAACAGTTACAGAGGTCAATATAATTTGGATACCTATGTGTATTGCAAACTATCCACTGTTTTCTGACCCCTATCAATCACTGGCAATCTCACTTTTTACTTTGGTACAGTCCCTGGGCATTGCACACAAAAGGTTACGATAGATTGTTTTTTAATGTTTTCTGTTTGTCATGTTTTGTTGAAGATGCAAATTTATATGAGCAAATATTTTAACGCGGCTCAGACACAAAGGAGGAAGAAATAAAATATGATTTTCACTTCTCAGTGCTCAGAAAGTGCTTAGTTTGTGCAGGATATAGGCTGCACAAAAATCGAATTTTGTGCACAAGGGCATTAACGTATCTACTCATAAATGTATCTATATAAAGGCAAAGAAAGTGAGCCATGCTGACAGCCAAACACAATAAAAAGTTCATAGATAGAATTTGTTATTTTATATAATTTTTACTTTAATTTATTTGCCTTATGTGTTTTTTAAGACATAAATAATATTAAAATTATTTAATTAATATAAGAAAATTATTATTGCAAAATTAATTTAATAGTAGGCTGTATAGGTCTGCAGCCGAAGCCTAATATCAATGTCGTAAGATGTAAAAAAAAATGAAGCGGCGGGAAACAGCTCTTGTTTTTTTTTCGTGCGTTTTCTGTTTTATTTCCTCGCAATCGAAGTGAAAAGCAGAGTTTATAACTCGTCCACAAAACGATTTTTATCCTCGACATATACTATCAGCCCTCGCCTTCGGCTCGGGCTGCTAAAAGTCTCGGATAAAAAATGGTTCGTTTTGTGCAACTTGTTGTAAAAATCTACTATTTTAGAGTGAATTTGGTTCAGTTAAGTTTACTTGTACTATTATGTATTCTGTGGTTAAGTTGGCTCAATCATGGATTATTAAATTATTGAAATAAACTGCTTGTTTTCTTATAAAACAGTCTTCTTTGAGTACCTGCTAATCCCTAATTAACTAATATAATCCATTAAGCAAAAATGTAGGTTTAAGGCTGACAATGAGCAAAAATAGTAGGATTTTACAACAAGTGCACAAAACGAACCATTTTTATCCGAGACTAAGGCGAGGGCTGATAGTAATGTCGAGGATAAAAAAATCGTTTTGTGGACGAGTTATAAACTCTGCTTTTCACTTCGATTGCGAGTGAAATAAAACAGTAAACGCACGAAAAACAAGAGCTGTTTCCTCTTTCGCCGCTTCATTTTTTTTACATCTTCGACATTGATATTAGGCTTTAGCTGCAGACCTATACAGCCTACTATTAAATTAATTTTGCAATAATAATTTTCTTATATTAATTAAATAATTTTAATATTATTTATGTCTTAAAAAAACATATAAGGCAAATAAATTAAAGTAAATATTATAAAATAAACAAATTCTATCTATGAACTTCTTATTGTGTTTGGCTGTATGGCTCATTATCTTTGCCCTTAATATAGATACATTTAATAGTGAGTAGATAACGTTAATGCCCTTGTGCACAAAAAATTCGATTTTGTGCAGCCTAGTGCCTATATCCAGCACAAATAAGCACTTTCTGAGCATGAGAAGTGAAAAATGCATTTAATTAGTTAAATTTTGAATTTTGAATCCTTTGTAAACTATGGTACATTGGTACAGTCTGCATATTAAGTTACGCTGCACGGACTTACAGAAAAATGACACGATGCGTTACTACTTATACGATATAAGTGTCAACGAACGTGTCAATTATTTTCTTTTTTTTTAGTTCCATTTCACGACTTTTTGCCAAACTTTACAACGTGTAAAAGTTGACCTCATAGATGCGAAGGTCCCGTCATATTTGTTCGCGTCAACCTAAGAGGCCTCCGCTACCACCGCCCACATATTTGCTATTTTTATGTAACCGACAACAATGTACTGTACATATCTGTCAAGTAGGAATGTGGCTTGGTGTTTGTTTATCACTGGCTGTTGACCGCGTGATTCTTTTCTTCTACTTCTGTTGTTGAGTAATACTTATATTACCATTATGTGGTTATACGAAACAGAATTGCTTAGTAAAGTCCATTTTAAGTTACCGTGTATAGACGTCTATCATGAATCATTTATTACCAAGGAAAGTTTACAAATTACAAGTAATGGAGCCCTGCGCTAAAGTAAAAACTTGTGTTACAGCAGACTCTCTCTTTACAATTGATACAAATGCACTTGGGTAAATAATAGCACAGATAATATAAATGTAAAAGCGCTCGAATTTCTAATAAGGACTCTAATTAACTAACTGATTACGTAGAGACGAACCACTTAACGTAGAAAACTGACATTTTGTAGAGAGATTTTTGCGAGTAGGTATGGTAGTTTTAAAAAGAAAGGACTTTTGGAAATAATAATCAAGGTGATTCAATGTGGGTGAATAATGAAATTCACGCGGATTTGAAGCCGAGGACAGAAGCTAGCCCAGTCTAGCTCCTGAGTGTAACAATAGTTTTCAGATTTTAATAACTATGCGGTTTTATGGATGAATATCTATGTAGAAAATTTATTAACTTTAGCTTCACATGCTAACCATACTAAAAACTCATAATTATCCCTTAGGAAGGAAGTGGTTCTAATTCGACTGTATTGCAATACTTGGACCCTGATAATCATAATACAAGAAGTTTAACAGTTTGTAAAATAAATTAATATAAAAAAAAATAAATTAATATATGGTGTTAAAATATAATACTAAATAGCCATTCCTGTTTCGACTAAGAATCATAGTTAATATACGTACTTGCAGAAGCAGTGTTAACTCATAAACCACGTAGTAAACCTAAAAACTCACTATTAACAACTCACTATTATGCAGACAGGAACTCGATGCGCGTACGTGCTCTCGACAAAACCTTTTTCTGAATTCACATAAAAAAATGCGTCGTAAAAGTGCAGTTATTCCCAAATTCCCAAGACTGATTTAAGAGACGAACCGATGTCAAACCGGGTTCAAAAAATCTCTTCACACACAAAAAGTTTCTTTTCTTCTCATAAAGTTTACTTGCTTTGACTTGTTAAAAGTCATCTGTCTTAGACGTGAAATTTAGCGATGAACAATTGAATCTAAACTTACTAAAGTCCAGAAGAACTCATGTTAATGCTAAAATATTCCTAAATCTCATTTTTCTAAAGCATTTGGAAAAATAGGTCCATCATTCGTGTATAAGGAAATTGATTTAGCCATCTCGATCTTATAATTTTGTCAATAGAACGTGTACCGGATATAAAGTCCATTTTTATTCATAATCGTCCTATTATGTAAACAATCTTATCATGTCTTTTTAAGTGATTTTACAACAATATAAACTTTCAAAAATAGACTTTTTAGGAAATTACTTTCGTGGTAATGTTTTTTACTTCTTATAATATTAAGGTTTGAACTAATATTTGATTTATTTTCAACAAAATTCAACAAAAAGTACTGTGAAGATTGTTTACATAATAGGACAATTATGAATAAATGGACCATATGTACTATTGTCCGTTTTTCCAACTACCTACCCAATATAAACAAACGAGAGTGGTGTCCAAAGTAAGTAAATCGAGCCACAACTAGATTACTTATGCATTACCACTACGAATTCAGATGCACTGGGCTTAGGGCTTATTAATACATCAGTATCATAAAAAATTAGATTCACTTGTACAGAAAAACCAGAATTAGATCGAAGGCAGTCATTGCCACGCACTTGCTTGAAAAAAGTACAGAAAAAGTACGCACGCACGTCCGATTCTATTAAGAAGTAGCCAAACTAGTTTTACAGTTACGGCATAGAATTGATACAAACTGACAGTTCGTCATCGTATAGGTACGCAATTTTTTAATGGGTTGATATCAAAGATATCTAAATACATACATACATACATACATATTATCGCGCCTTTTTCCCGTGGGGGTAGGCAGAGACTAGCGATTTCCACCTGCTACGATCCTTACAGATCTCTCTTGCTTCCTCTACACTAAAGATAAATAACTATTAACGATAGATATCTAAATAACTATTTAAATTTCTGTGGCAGACTTGCATTTGTCCACAAAGCCTCTATTTTCCTACTAAAAACATCCCATGTGGTGTGTGGACGATGTAAGGAATGCTGCTGGCAAGAACTGGATTGCAAGGGCCCAGGATAGAGAAAGTTGGTGTAGACAAAAGGAGGCTTATACACAGCACTGGGTCATGGAAAGCTGCTGATAATGATGTGGTATCTCTACCCGCGTTTCATCATGTGTTCAGTAGTAAGTTCTTGCGTAAGCTTGTGAAAAAAAATCCTCATATATTTATCGATATACGGCTAATTTTACTCATTCACGCAAAATACAAATCAATCCTATTTATTTGATAGGTATACACTGTATCGAATCGCATTGCGGTGTATACTATAAGTATATAGCAAATGCGATTTTTTCCCATAACATAGCGCACTAAATAATCTCGATATATGGCTGCTTTCACGCAAATTTTATTACAAATCCATCAATCATATTTATTCATTATGGCTGCACCGCAATGCGATTTTTGGATCACATTGAATTCTATAGTGCACTGAATAAATGGTGAAATATGCCCGCAATGCGGTAAGGCAAACAATAGATAAGGCACCTGTATGAACTACTCTTTGAAAATCTATTCAAAATGAAGATTTTCCTTCATATCGTCACTGCCGTGCCGAAACACGATTCCGCGTAGAGCTAGTAGCTCTACGAAACGAAGGTCACGAGATCGCGGCCGGCACCTAAATCAAGAATTCGTTCAGCAAGTTGACGGCCAACCTCGCCCACAAAAATAAAGAGAAAACAAAACATATCGACAAAGGGAAAATGGAGTACGATGTGCAGCAGCGGTCTTTTATTTTTTTATAGCTCCTCCTGCGATCACCATAACTTTCCCCAGTGTTTCCAACCCTACGGGTATGGTTGCCAGATAGCAGGCATTACATTTTCGGGAAAATTCCGAAAGGGCGTTTTGTCTTATAGTAGGAACAAGATAATACACGGTCATTCCAGGATTCCCTGATTTTCTGACACAGGGCATGAAAGCGGATCAAAACTTTCGCATGTAGGTACATAATATTAGTTAAGTTACTTAGGATAACCGAAAAGACTTGTGCACTTTCCATGATTTATGCCTCGATGTTTCTATTCAACGTCTCTGATTTCCATCAAGTTATAGTTTACACCGTAAGCCTCTTTTTCAACAAAACTTGTGACGGGCCTCCCGTTGTGCGAGCTAATTTTTTACGATCTTCGATTGAAATTTACGGGAGATTTCAAGGCTCTTGTCATTGCTCTTTGGAAGTATTGTAATACAGTAGGTACCTCTGTTATTATGAATTACACAATAACCAATAACGCAGCTTAGAGGTAATTTTATTCCTTAGCATTATTAGGTTTAAGAAATAAGTTAGGTTCTTTTTTAATAATTTCCCATCCCTTTGAATTATATCCTTACATCTATCTTATATTAATCTGATATAATAATAGATTTTTAAAATGTTAATAATTAATATCGAGCCTCAACATGGTTTTTGTACTCAATGAAGAGTATTAACAATAACATACTCAAACCAATAGCTCTTTACAAAACGACCTAAATATTGAAACATAAAAAAAAGTCAAAGAAAAAGTCCCCAAGAAAACCTAGATAGCTAATCCCGGTCGTGGCGTTTCTAATCCGTCCTATCTCGTTTGACCAATTCTAGATACGATTACGAGAGTTTTCCCCGCGTTGGAATATCGAACGAGCCGCAGGATAGCGCCACAGTAGCTAATTACCGATATGTGCCAAAGATATAAATCGGACTAGACAGCAGCTAAATAAAGCATTTTATTATTTCTAGAGAGCAGCACCACCGAATTTGTATGCTTGTTTTTTACGTTTATGTAGAGCATAGCTGCTTGTTTTTAGATTTATAATTTGAATCTTTAGTTCAGACTACACTCGTAAGTGATCTTATATGCCAATAGATCAGCTCGTACAGCTCAAAGTATCGTGTAACATGATTGTTAGTATTTTCTAAATTGAGAGTAAAAAGTACAGGTTTAAATAAATCTTGCAAGATATTTTGTAAATAATGTATTTACAAAAAATATCATGCATGGCATAAGCGACCTTGGCAAAAAAAGCAATAGCTTAACACTACATAATATAGTTACAGTTTCAATTCATTGGAAGCAACAAGAGGGAATTCTAGAACTCTAACAACGCCAAAAAAATGGTTCCACGAAATATACACCTCTGTGGGCGGGGCGTAAAATACACACCTCACTTCGCCTCAGTTCGCCGTGGCGCTGCGAGTTCAACAGTTGTACTTGTTCCTAACACATAAGTGTCAATTGTACGTATCATCGAGTAATTTCTGCAAGTTTAATTAGAAAAAATATGCCATCGTGTGTCGTAAAGTGGTGTAGAAATCACACAGATATGAAGAACAGCGGAATTACCTTTCTTTCCTTTGCCGCATCGGCAGCGCATACACGCTCGCACTCGTACGCTCTCGCTTTTATTCGTCGTCGTCGTACGTCACAACTTGTTTTAGTTTTTGTAAGGTGCCAGTGATCTTAACCTGGACTAAACTACGATGGACGGGAAGGATTGTCCCCTATGCTCGGATATCCTCACTGAGGGTGCTTATTGCATTGCCTGTGGCTGCAACCTGCACTATCATTGTGCTGGTATTACTGAGGTGGGGTACAGAAAGCTGGGAGAGCGTAAGAACACGTGGCGGTGCCATAAGTGCAAGCAATCAGGAGGGCAGCGTACGCTGCAGGCAGAGTCTGCCCCTCCATCTCGGCCAGCTTCACCTGCTGCTGACGGTGAGCCTTCGTCGTCGGTCATCCTCGCAGAGATAAGATCGTTATCTGCGAAGATTGAGCCGCTAACCATAGATGTGAAGGCACTGCGCGAGGAATTCACCAAAAGGGTTACTAATGTTGAGGAACGACTATCACATTTAGAAAATGACAATAAGGAACAACTTGTTCACGTCCACGGTAAGCTGGACAGAATAGAGGAGGATATAAGAGATAAAGAGCAGTGGGCTCGTCTCAGCAACGTGGAGATTAAGGGTGTTAAGCAGACGAAAAATGAAAATCTACTTGACATCGTCTATGCTATCGGAACTAAAGTAAATTATCCTGTTAAGAAGGAATCGATAAGCTTTGCCACACGAGTTCCATCCCGAGGACCCGATAAACCCATTATTATTTGCTTTAATAGCCGTTACATCAAAGAAGATTTTATTGCAGCGGCCAGGGCCAAGGCCAAGGAATCCCCGTTGACAGCCACCTCGTTGGGACTGGGCACTAGCGGCCAGGTCTACGTCAACGACCATCTGACGGCGCACAATAAGGCCCTATTAGCGAAAGCCAAGAAAATTAAAAATGAGTTGGGTTTTGCCTACCTGTGGGTGAAGCATTGCAAAATATTCCTACGGAGGGACGACACATCTCCCATTGTCACTATAAAGTCAGAAAAGGACCTTGCCAAGTTGCACAAGACACCTTCAACATAAATCACTTAGTTGTTGAGAATCCCAGTGTTTATTTTTCGGTCAATAACACTAATCTAAAACTATCCTATATATACTTTGTCTACTATTCTTTGAAACTCTTATTTATAATAAAAAACACGGTTCATAGTGTTATGTGTTACATCCTAATTTCATATTATTGCGCTATAACATATTTACGTTGTGTCGTTGTAAGTTTTGTTTATGTAAGTGGTTGCGGTTTGAGAAGCGTCTGCATATCTCCGTTGCATAATGGAATGTGTTGCTGGGCCGCCGAGGCAGGTAAAAAACTTGTTTACGACCGTCTGCACGCAATTTTAGCCTTTACAGTTCAAGCTATTAGGTTGCCTTTAATTCTTTCAAACGTGTTATTTTTTAATCACAGTCTCGGCGTTCTTTTGTTCGAGGGATTACTTAGCGATAAGCAGTCGGGTATTCTGTATAGGCATGCTATGATTACATTTATTTTAATAGTGCAGTTGCGAACTGCTAATTTATACTATAGGCATTTATTGCATTTAGAGAATTTATTTATTATTTTTATAGTTAATAACCTTAACAGTGTCTTCTTCTATTGAAGTCTACTATCAAAATGCCCGGGGACTGCGCACAAAGACCCATACTTTCTTAAGAAACGTGTATCTTAACTCTTACCCCATTATTATCATCACTGAGACTTGGCTGCTGGACGGTATATGTGATGCCGAGTTATTTGACAGCCGCTATCTAGTGTGGAGACGAGACCGTGATTATTCCCGTACTGGCCAAACAAGAGGAGGTGGTATATTGATTGCTGTCCGTAGGGATTTGGCGGTAACGGAAATGAGCGACTGGCGTAGTTCTGCGGAAGATCTGTGGGTAACTATTTTATTTAGTTACACACAACCCACTGTTACATATAAGTTACATATTTGCGCTCTGTACCTATTACGGGAGAATAATGGCAACTCCTATAAACAACAGCTGTTGAATTTTCAGAACAAATTAAGCGAGATTGCACTTGCCAATCCACTAGATAAAATTTTAGTTGTGGGTGACTTTAACTTTGCTGACAACGTAACTTGGTCCTCTACCGGTGACAGTTTAGAATTGACCCCAACAAATATTCAAGGTAGCCATTTAACAGATTTTATTGATGTTCTCAATATTTGTAGTCTTAGTCAGTATAATTCAGAGATTAATTTTAGGGGAAGATTGCTCGATCTAGTACTGTCTAACTCACCGGTGACGGTAAGGTCATGCGTCCGGCCGCTGGTTCCGGAGGACGCGAATCATAAGGCTTTATGTATTCAAGCTGACTTTGTAAGTATCCATGAGCTCGAATATAACTCGGTGCGCAGGTATATGTATAATCGCGGCGACTACGAAGCCATTCGTGCGAAATTAGATGAGTCAGACTGGCCTCGGCTGCTCGGTGAGGGAGATATTGACCACGCCGTTTCGACTTTCTATAATGTCCTATATGAAGCCAGGGACATGCACATACCTGTTAAAACTTGTCGGTCTAATCATTACCCGCCTTGGTACAGTCGTGCTCTAATTAAAGTTTTAAAAGAGAAGCACTCCTATCACAGCAAGTTCAAGGTGTATGGTAATAAATCTGACTATGAAACATTTTCCCTGCTACGTAGTCGAGCTGAAAAGTTAGAAAGCCAATGTTTTTCCTCCTACATGGAACATGTCGAGTCATCTATTATTAATAATCCAAAAGCATTTTGGGCGTATGTCAAAAATCGAAATAAAACAAATAGTTATCCTAGCGTCATGAAATACGGTAATATTACTGCTAATTCTGGTGAGTCAATAAGTAGCCTTTTCTCAGATTATTTTCATTCTACCTTTCTTCCGAGAGGTCTTAATTGCCCCGGTACATCTTTCAGTGCAAATGAGCGGGAACCTCAGCTGACTGTTTGTGATATAGGCACTATCGAGATCGCGCCCGAGGAGATATACAACCTGCTGAAGGGTTTGGATCTTACTAAGGGTGGAGGTCCGGATGGTATACCTCCATTATTCATTGTCCAATGTACGTCCAGCCTGGTAAAACCTTTATGCATACTCTTTAAAAGGTGCATTTCTGAGGGAGTCATGCCCACTGTATGGAAGTCGGCTTTTGTTACGCCAGTTCACAAAAAAGGTGACAAATCGGATGTTCAAAATTATCGTCCTATATCTAAGCTCTGTATCTTCGCCAAGATCTTAGAAAAAATTGTGCATAAGCAGCTTTACGCGGCGTGCAATGGCCTGTTTGTCGGTGAGCAGCATGGCTTCCTCAAAAATCGCTCCACTGTGTCAAATCTGGTTCTGGCGCATGACATCATCTCGGAGGGTATGGATGGCGCTGGTCAGGTCGATGTTATCTATACGGACTACAGCAAGTGTTTCGACCGTATCGATCATTTGTTGCTGTTACAAAAGCTGAGGGCTGCCGGCATACACGGCGATTTGTATAGGTGGTTATGCTCTTATATTGATAACCGCACTCAGGCTGTAGTACTGAATGGATTTATGTCTAGCTGGGTCAGTGTCCCATCGGGCCTCCCCAGGGCTCACTTCTTGGGCCTTTATTATTCTCCATATTTATAAACGATGTAGGTAGATGTTTCGTAAATTCAAAAATATTAATGTTCGCTGATGACATGAAAATACTAAAATCTATCAAAACTATCTCTGACATCGACGACCTACAAGCAGATTTGCATAGATTCGAGTCCTACTGTAGTATCAATAAACTTGACTTAAATATTTCTAAATGTTTTTATATTTCATATACCAGGAAACTAACAGTTTTTGATAAAGGATATATCTTGAAAAATACTAATATATGTAAAGTATCTGCTATGAAGGATCTGGGCGTGTTATTTGATTGTCAACTCTCATTCGATAGACATATCGATCATGTAGTCAAGAAAGCGACAAAATCTTTAGGTTTCATTATAAGAACATCGGCCGAATTTCGTAATCTTAAATGTATTAAAATATTGTACTGCTCTTATGTGCGCAGCCACCTGGAGTATGCATCTCAGGTATGGAACCCGCAGTATGAGGTGTATCGGGATAGGTTAGAACGTATCCAAGCCAAGTTTTTACGATACCTAGATTTCAAAGCTCGTAGGAGATGTAATCGCTATGAGGACCGGTGCAAAGTCTACCACTTTCTCCCTCTGAACATTAGACGCCAAGTGGCTGATGTGTGCTATTTCGCGAATATAGCTAGGGGCTCCATTGACTGCAGCGAACTACTGTCGAAAATTGGACTACTCCTCAGCAGCCCCCGTCTCAGGAAACGATTTAATTTGAACGTTCCCACTTGTTCTACCAATTATAGACGCAACTCTTTCTTGCCTAGAACAGCGGATTTAATAAACAACACCGTAATTGACTTTGACCTGTTTTGTACCAGTAGCGCATCCATAAAGACACGTTTTGCAGACGCTTTCAACCCTACCTACGAGTAATTGATCTCAATATTTTAAACAGGCTAGATTTTACACAAGTCTATGTACTCAGAAATACAGTGCGACAAGGATCTTTTTGCACGAGAGTGAAGGCGCCTCCTACGTTTAAAATAAGAAATTTTAGTAGTTTGGACATTAGTTCCGTGTTCTACCACGGGCAAAAAGATTCTTGTCGCACTATAAAGAAACGTCAAATCTCTAACACCGTTTATGCTAAATATCTTACCTAATGAGGGTCAGGTTTCTCTGCATGTGACTGAACATAATATTAGTCAAGTCACTTGGGATTGTCGAAAATACTTCTGCACTTTCCATGATTTATGCCTCGATGTTTCTATTCAACGTCTCGATTTCCATCAAGTTATAGTTTACACCGTAAGCCTCTTTCAACAAATTATTAGACAGGCCTCCCGTTGTGCAAGCTAATTTTTTACGATCTTCGATTGAAATTTACGAAGATTTCAAGGTTCTTGGTTGACTTTTGAAGTATTGTAATACAAGACCTCTTTATATTATGAATTACACAATAACCAATAACGCAGCTTAGAGGTAATTTTATTCTAGCATTATTAGGTTTAAGAAATGTTGTTCTTTTTAATAATTTCCATCCGTTGAATCCTTACGTCTTATAAAATAAAGCCGCAGCGTCTGTTTGTCTGTCTGTTTGCAATAAACTCAAAAACTACTGGACGGATTTTCATGCTGTTTTCACTAATGACTGGGTGGGTAATTATGGAATTCTTGCTCTCTCGGCTCCTTCCATAACCGAAGAACAAAGATGCGGTATCTAGTTAAATATAAGTCTGGGTAAGTGCGGAATATGTAAAAGGCTTCTCGCTTCTCCTAACTCTGACCCATTTCCTTATCAATGTTAATTCACTGCGGATAACAACTGAATAGTTAATTGCATTGCATACAGAAGTAGCCAATAAAGTTAGAAGTAATAGACTCACTTGGTATGGTCACGTGATGAGGAAAAAGAGGAACATTTAATGGGGGAGAGGAAGGCCTAAAAAGATGGATGGATTGTAACTATGTGGCTAAAGATAGAAAATTGTGGAGAGTAAGGACATTTTGCGTCGACCCCAGATGATGGGATAAAGGTAAGGCAGTTGATGATGACAGAAGTAGCCAATGAAGGAAAATGTCCCTGAGATAGATTTCACTACATTATCCACATTATTCACCAGAAATCGTTTTTCGAAAATTATAGAATTTTTCCCAGTAAAAAAAAACTATTTCTGTGAATTTTCCCAGATCTTCGCCCGGGTAGAAAATTGCTTTTCTATAAGCAGAAAAATATGCAGAGATTATAGATATCTGAATCTTTGATTGTGTACATGCCTTTTAGCCTGATCGATAAAAATAACATTTTGGGTTTAGGTACTTACTAAAGTGACATGACCTTTGTACACTATATTTATTAATTTTATTCATTCATTGCATTACATTTGGGCATTTAAGTACTAGCTGTACCAGAGGCCTTGCTCCAGCAGGAATTTCGGGATAAAAAGTACTGATACGGGCTACTGTATTTTCCGTAACAGTAAAAAACTTTATGTCCTTCTCCGTACTTCCAACTATGTGTATGCGAAATTTCAGGAAGATTGGTTCAGTAGATAAAGCGTGAAGAGGTAACAAACAAACAAACTCACTTTCGTATTTATAATATTAGTCGGGATGATGCATCAATGGCTTCAAATAAATATTTTATGTGTGAATTTTTCTACACTGTATCTTGTAACCCAGATATTATACTGAAAAGCCACCTAAAAATATATATCTATACAAATAATAAGACAGTAAATATATTTTTGTCTGTAACGCATTTTGTATTTTTTGACTGAAATGGATAGACACTTAAAAAGAATAATAGAAAGCAAAAAAATTTTTTTGAATTTTTTGTCTATCTGTCTGTCTGTATGTATGATCACGCTAATCGCCGAAAGTACTGAACCGATTTGAATAAAACTTTTTTTTGTTGCTTATAGCTATTAAGCCTGAGGCAACATTTAGGCTAATAATTTATTTTTAAAAAAACTGGAACACCTGATGAATAACCTTAACAGAACAGCTAAACTATAAGAAATATGGAAATGATGCGCTTAACAAAAGTCGTTCAACCTGATGAGCATTTTCTGCTGACGTATAAAAATTGAAGATCTGGAACATCTGATAGAAAAACTGCAAGAGACCAGCTACACTATAACATATATGGGAATGGTGCCTTATTAAAAGTCGTTCAACCTGATGAGCATTTTCTGCTGACGTATAAAAATTGAAAATCTGGATCTGATGAAAAGCTCCAAGAGAGATTTTTCATCTAAGCGAAACTCACGCGGGCGAAGCCGCAGGCGACAACTTAGTATATTATATATATATATCAATCACTCACGCTTCAATAGCTAACATTCGAAGTTCTGATACGTATGTGATTATATAAAGAGGCAGATATATAATCTTAAACCAGTTTTCTATGACCATTTACATGCAAAACGGCGTAATAAAAACTGTGTTAAGTAGGCATATTTTTGTATCACGGAAGAGGACTTTAAAACTCGTATTTGAAACAAAGAAGTCATATTTTTAGGAACAACATAGATTAGAGATAAATTATACGAATTTTTATCAGTAGGTTAAGTAGTAACAAAATACTTACTGAATGAATGAAAAACGCAAGACACATACAAGAACAAAAAGTGCACAATAAAATTAGGTAGGTAATAAAATATTTTTTATATATTAGATTTGTCCAGCAGTGGACGTCTTTCGGCTGAGAGATTTGTACTACTTTCTTTCTAAAAAAATATAAATCCACTCATTGTTATAAATCTTCAAACAAAACTAGGTAAAAACATTCGCGATAGAAAATAATAAAGTAGGTATAAAGCTACCCATTTACTTCACGACATTTTTAACCGCGTTGATGTCTTTTGTATGGAAGTATTACCTAAATGATAACAATCATTATTTTAATACAACTAACGCTTTTGTCCGGGGGGCTGCGCCCTACGTAAATTATATATCTAAGCCTTCCTCATGCATGACCCACTCAGTCCATTAGTGGAACCCGCATGAAAGATCCGTTCAGTGGTTTTTGAGTCAAAAGAGCGAGAGGTAAGCCGAAAATGAGGGTGGCCTGACCGAATTTGACAGCCTTCTGGCGAATGATAGAAGTAGCTGGAGAAAATAAAGGGAGAGGCTTTTGCCTAACACTGAGACCTAGTAACTTAGCTTAAACATAAAAAAATTTTTTTTTTGAGTTTATCTCGAACAGACAGACACTGCGGGGGGATATACAACTACGTTCTTGAAGAAGACTATACATCTTGTATCCCGAAAGGAGGGCGGAAACCGTAGGGGGCACTGCCAGATGTAAGATTTTTCTTCTATTTCTTTGCCTGCCCCTTTTTTGGGGTCGGCCCTCTTCGATTTCTTCGGCACCAGGACGTTTTGTTCTGGGTAGTCTGTGTACTGAACTATGACTGTTCCATGTGTTTTGGCAAATAAATTATCTTTTACGGTTTGTCCGTGCACCACGTGACCGGCGCCGTTTATCTGCCTTTGCCGCTATCTCTGCGATAAGCCAGTGCCTTCTTGACCGCATATTCCTCGTCTCTCCTCATAACATGTCCAAACCATCGCATTCGACTCTCTGTCATTTTTCTTCTCATTAATTGGAGCAACTTTGAACGAGCCTCTGATGTACTTTGATTTGCGTACTTTATCGACTCTGGTCTAGTGTTGCATCTTGATAGTATTGATTAGAAAACATCAATAGTATCGATAGTATTAAAAAGCAATACTTTATCGATAGTATCAATAGTTTTCTTTATTATCGATTAGATTTGCAAACTATTGGCTATCGATACTATCGATAGGCCTATCGATAGTGTGACTATATTTTCAAGGTCAACTATCGATAGTCTGGCACGCTTCTCTGATCAATCCAGCTGCCCACAGCCAGTGAAAGATGATATAATTTAGGGGTTTTCCAAGGCAATTTAGTGAATTCAAGGCATATTTTGTGTTTTGCGTGTATTACCACCTAGTATCTCATCTTTGCTTCCCATCAGGTAAGATAGAAGTCAAACGCACTCAGACTCTAAACTATCCTAATCTAACTTTCTTGAATATCGACTGTGTTATTACTAACACTGGTGTCAAGATTTTATTCAAATTGCCTAAAGGCATCTAATCCTTATATCATATGCGTAAAGTGAGTTTGTTTATTTGTTTGTACTTCTTCACGATTTATCTACTATACAATCTCCCTGAAATTTTACATATACCACATAGTTGGAAGCACTAAGATAAGGACATAGGGTACCTTCATCCCATTAAAAGCACCTGTTCCCATGAGAAACTCACGCGGGCAGAAGCCGCGGGCAAAAACTAACTTTTTAATAAAAAAAGAAAAAGGTAATTTTGAAATATCAGTTTAGCCAAAAGCAAGTGCGGTACAGAACTAATTTGCCGACTAATGACAGTGGCGCCGCAGAGATGAGTTCTCACGTCTTGTCATCATTTCATTCGTACTCGTCTTTTTATGAATGAAAGCGCTGAGCACATATTTACAAGCTTTTTGTTTAGTTTCACCTGTTGTCTGTTTGTAAAGCGGTCTTGTTGCATTATGCCTTGCTATTATTTTATGACTTTTATTAAAGCCGTCTATAACGGGCTTAATAATATCTTGCAAGTTTCTTTTGACCCACTATCCGTTCCAGATTGCGATGTTTTTATATAAGTACTTATATGTAGTCAAATCTATTTATACAGGACTCACTAAATATTTAAAATATAAAGGTAAGATAATTAAAAAATATCTGGTCCTGAACGACAATCGAAAAAAAAACCTGGCTTCGAAACATCCGAGAATGGACCGGGATAGCGAATGCTGCTGAGCTGTTCCACAGAAGTCAAGGACAAGAAGGACTTGAGCGTATTAATCGCTAACCTCCACTAGTTGGAGATTTCTTTTAGAAGTAGACAGAAGACGAACGTTAGAAGACAAGTCTCAAAAATTAGGTAAATAATTTCTAAGTTACTTGTTTACATGAAGACACACATCAAAACTTAATTTTCCAAGTCTAATGTAAGTTACGTTCAACGAAAGTCAATTTAGTCTCATGAACTTCATTTAAGTCATACTTTCCAAAAGTAGCCTCCCTGGGTTCCAAGGCTGTCGTCAATAATTCAAAGCCTATATACAATTTAAATAATTGATGAAGCTAATTGGTGGAATGTCTGTGATCTCTGTAATTATTCAATAGCGTTTTCCTATGCGCTTCTTGTACAAATTAAAAAAATATGCATTTATATGTTTTTAATTAAATATACATTAACTAGCCTTTACCCACGAATTTGCTCGCTTTGAGAACCTCTTGACTCTTTAGCATAAGATAGTATCACAGAGTACATACATACTTCGTGGATAGTATGTACTGTAATAATGTTATTATGTTTTTTTAAATAAATAAATAAAAATAAAGTAAAGTCAGTCTTAAAGAAAGTATTTTTCTACATTATTCTTTCTGATCATTCTTTCTAAGTCAGTGAAAAATGTAACCAATATTACCTTATATGTATTTCATAAGTTTGTTCTGCCTTATCATGCGTCCATCCCAAATTTGCTTCGTTTGACCTAAATTTGGGATGATTGAGCATATGATTGAGATACAGCATATATTTTTATAGCAGGACGAAAATCAGTGGGCCGGACGATTAGACAAACCCTTTCAAATCCAAAGTGATGAATTGAATACATATTATTATAAATGCGATAAGAATATAAATTTTATAGGAGCGATAAGTCCCCATACATCCAATTGAGTTTAAATTGAATTTGCCTATTTCATATCGTTTTATTACACTATGTATAAACTTTTGATTTCAGTATTACACTTTTACTCTTTAAGATTGGAAAATGGTACACCTGTTAGTCAGCTCGTTGGAAATTTTTCTTATCAGTTCTTGATAAAAAAATCCTCTCCTTAAAGCCATAATTGAACAGCTCTATTGTTGTTGACTGTGTTGCGTGTTAACTCATTGCCAATTAGCATAGTCAGAGTACCACCAAATAAAAGATGTACTTTAATTTCATGAAGGCTACTAAATTTGAAGAAACTTTTTTCAATTGCAAATATATTTTTGCGTTAAGTAGGTATATATAAATCAGGATAAGTCCAAAGTATATCAAATAAAATTCCCATGAAATGCGTGTGGTCCACAAAAAAGTAATTAGCAGATTTGATTGATAAGATACGAACTTCCGGCATCCAAAAATTGCTGTTCAACATACCTGTGCCTCGTAATTAGCGTCCAATCAGTTCAGAAATCCTCAACAACGCACTCATCCGACTTTGACGCAATTTGTGCGTTATCGTCAATCACTAACTGAATTGACGAATCCGAAACAAAAGCACAATGAAGATGATATCTGGCGCACTTTAAAAAAAATTTAAAAAGAACACTCAGAGGCACAAAAACACTGGCAGTTAAAAACGCATGCAAATTTTCGAACACGGAACATTTTTCACGTTTCATTTTCGGAACGCGCGAAAATAGTGAGCGGCTGCGCGCGCGGCGCGCGTCCACTACGCACATGTGCCGACAGATGACTGAATGGCAAATTGGCAATTCCAAACAACATAACTATCGAGATCAATTTTGAAAAAAGCCTATTGCACGCGCACATTTGGAGGCTTCTAAGTCAGTTCACTGAGTTCATGACCTCTTCATTATAAAGGAATAGAAAAAATATAATTATAAACGGCCATGGTCTCAACGGCAATGCAGTAAGGTCATGTTACACGTAATTGGCGATAATTGGATTTAATCAATTCAATAAATAGGGAGGTAGGGGTACTATTAGACCTTCCCCATCTATTCTACTTGACCGGGTCGGTAGACTGAAGGGGGAAGAGTTAGGTTTACGTACCTATGCGTCAAGTCTCTATCAGAAAAAAAAAAAAGGTCTGTATCAGAAGTACCACTGAAATTAATATGGCACTGGCAGAGAATACTTTATTACCTAAGTGTTAGTGCCAAATTTATTTCAATGCTAAAGCCGTATAGCTAGAACAATAAGTGATGCTAAGCAAGTTTGATGTTCTCTAAGAACAGTTAGTGGAAACTTATATGTTTCTCAATTTGTCCCTAAACTTGAATACTATCGAGTTTTCCTAATAACTTCAGTAGATGTGGCCGCAGACTCTAATAAAAATAGTATACCTACCTGATATCTCCGTACAAAGAGTGAGATACCGGATACGTATTACGGTATCATTCTTACCTTGCTGATCCAGATTCACTTCCTGTACAGAACGCGGCGCCTACGCATAAGGCAGTGTACATACAAAAAGCTATTTGGACGAGAAAATCAACAACGGGAATTTAGGAGCGATAAATAATTCAAGAAGACTTACTACGACTACGACTTGCACTTGCACGTTGCAACGGAATTGAAGGCAGTTGGACTGGACTTTGTTTGAAACGAAGCGCTTAACCCACGACAGATCACGGTGGAGTAGCACTAGGAGTCATCTGTGCCTTTTGGAGTCCCAAAGCTCCCAAGTGGGATTGACGAGTGACTTTACTCAACGCTGTAGACTAATATTACTAGGCAAGCAAGCTTCGAGTGGACACCTCAAGGCAAGAGGAAGGTTGGTCGACCCAAACCTGGTAGCGGACCGTTGAAGGCAGTTGGACTTCCACTGCTTGAATCGAAGAGCTTAGCCCACGACAGATTACCGGAGCCCTCTGTAGAGGGAAGATATTTAATGTGTGTTTATAAGTGATTAATAAGAAATTTAAAGCAGTATCAACTCAACATTCGGACTATCAATTAGCTCCTAACACACCGCTTTTACATGGCGACCCTGCCATATTTGGTGTCGGTGCGACGCGTAAACACAGAAAGTGAATTAGAGACGAGATAGGGAAACAAATAAGAGAGAGTCATTCCTGATGAGGTCAGGGCGGACGACGTAAAGCAGTATGCCTTTGAGCCTTAGGAGTCCTAAGGCCCTAAGTGGGATTCACACGAGTGACTTGACTCAAGTCTCTAGACTAAGTCAAATCACTCTCGTCTGAATCCCGCCTTATCCCAGATAATAAACCGTAACGCATAATAAATCTGAGATCCTGCAACTAGATGTGATTTATGTACACTGCATCGAATTAACAATTACTACTAGAACCGCCATCACGCCATATAGCACTTTCAGATCAGGGAAACAGTAGATATGGAAACAAATAGGTACTCACCTCAATCTAGATTTGGAATAAGAGGTCGCAAAATTGGAAGGCATCTGTGGGAGACACAAAGTGCAGTAAAGTTTTCATATCATTTTGATAATAACCACACAAAGCAAGCGCGTGTCGTTAGTAAAACATATAGCTATCGCAGAATGCTACGCATAAGCTGGACGGACCACATTACTAATATTGCGGTTCTTAGACGCATGAGCAAAAAGGTGGAGCTTGTTTGGACCATTAAAATAAGAAAAGTCACGTACCTTGGTCATATATTGAGAAACACGCAATACCATCCTACAAACCATCATGATGGGAATGATTGCTGGAAAGCGTAAAGTGGGAGGACGGAGGATGTCTTGGATCAGGAACATCAGAGAGTGGACGGGAATCAAAACAGTGGAACAACTGTTCAGACTGGCTTTGAACAAGGCTAAATTTAAGGAGAGCTGACTGTCACATTCAGTGATGAATAGGCACATAAAGAAGAAGTAAAACATAATTCGGTAAGTAAAATGAGTTGTTGCGAACATGTGCTTACACTCTGCAACAAACTATACCTACCATTACACTATACCTACCTAGGTACTACAAAAACACGTCCCCTTGCTTATTTGATCTGTGGTACCACCGTTATTGTGACGTGGGACGACATAGACGAATGTTTCGCGGATATTTTGTATGGATTCGTATTGTACTCTATACAGGCAATTTACTAACAGCACTAGAAGGTATAGTAGTTATTATGTGTGTTAGAAGTGAATCACAGCATATAGTTTGACGACCTCGGTAACTTCAGTTTTGATTTTCTTTCAGCGTTCTTTAGCGTTACATAACCGAACGTTTCGGCGATAAGGTTTTTACTTTAGTGGCCTACTGTTGTACAAATTTTGACCATGGTATAGTGCCATAGGTCGCCTTCGACAACGGGCAGGTTAGTACTCTATAGCAAGACTATGTATGTATGTATAAATGTAAGACTAGCCGTTGCCCGCGGCCTCGCCCGCGTGTATTTCCCACGGGTACAGTGCTTTTTCCCAGGATGAAAGGTACCCTATGTTCTTCTCTGTACATCTAAACTCCATTTATTCTTACTAGTCCTATTATGTAAACAATCTTCACAGTACTTTTTGTTAAATTTTGTTGAAAATAAATCAAATATTAGTTCAAACCTAAACATTCTAAAGTAAAACATTTAACCACGAAAGTAAATTTCTAAAGTCTATTTTAATTTATATCGTTGTAAAATCATAAAAAGACATGGTAAGATTGTTTACATAATAGGACAATTATGAACAAATGGACTTTAACTATGTGTATGCAAAGTTTCGGGAAGATTGGTTCAGTTGGTTAATTTTATTGGTTTCATTGGTTCAGTTCATTGGTTGATAAAGCATAAAAAGGTAACAAACAAAAATAAACAAACTGACTTTCGCATTTGAACCAGTGTTTCACCATTCGTGTTTGAACCAGGGTTCAAAGACAAAAAGGTAAATAGGTATATCTTCTTTCAAATAAATAAATATTCCTCTTATTATTCTTTTTTGCAAATAAATATTTCTATTAGGTACTATTTAAATAAAACACAGCATACATTGGAAGAGCTCAGGATTTATTCTAAACTGCAGCGGGATAAGACAAGAGCCCGGTATAAATACTTCGAGGTACAAAACGTATAACCAATGTAAATCAGTCTCCGAACATAATACATGAGACAACTTGGTGGAATGCAGGGTTTAAATGAACATATTTGCATGTAGTAAGTCAGTCAATGGACGCCCATGTGTGTGTCTCATACACACACATCGGCGGAAAGATACCTTTAAATTTAATGACCGTAGAATATAAGTACAGTACATATGATCTTATTTTCTACGCCTTCCTAACGGCTACTTCAGGTAGGTATAGGCTGTACCTACTACTTGCATGAATTTAGGTATGTACCTACCAAGAAAGATACGAAATCTTATTGAATGTAAAAAATCAATAAACTTTAACATCATGTATTAAAAACATGTTAAGTATTGCTTGCTTATTTGATCTGTGGTACCACCGTTATTGTGACGTGGGACGACATAGACGAATGTTTCGCGGATATTTTGTATGGATTCGTATTGTACTCTATACAGGCAATTTACTAACAGCACTAGAAGGTATAGTAGTTATTATGTGTGTTAGAAGTGAATCACAGCATATAGTTTGACGACCTCGGTAACTTCAGTTTTGATTTTCTTTCAGCGTTCTTTAGCGTTACATAACCGAACGTTTCGGCGATAAGGTTTTTACTTTAGTGGCCTACTGTTGTACAAATTTTGACCATGGTATAGTGCCATAGGTCGCCTTCGACAACGGGCAGGTTAGTACTCTATAGCAAGACTATGTATGTATGTATAAATGTAAGACTAGCCGTTGCCCGCGGCCTCGCCCGCGTGTATTTCCCCACGGGTACAGTGCTTTTTCCCAGGATGAAAGGTACCCTATGTTCTTCTCTGTACATCTAAACTCCATTTATTCTTACTAGTCCTATTATGTAAACAATCTTCACAGTACTTTTTGTTAAATTTTGTTGAAAATAAATCAAATATTAGTTCAAACCTAAACATTCTAAAGTAAAACATTTAACCACGAAAGTAAATTTCTAAAGTCTATTTTAATTTATATCGTTGTAAAATCATAAAAAGACATGGTAAGATTGTTTACATAATAGGACAATTATGAACAAATGGACTTTAACTATGTGTATGCAAAGTTTCGGGAAGATTGGTTCAGTTGGTTAATTTTATTGGTTTCATTGGTTCAGTTCATTGGTTGATAAAGCATAAAAAGGTAACAAACAAAAATAAACAAACTCACTTTCGCATTTGAACCAGTGTTTCACCATTCGTGTTTGAATTGAACCAGGGTTCAAAGACAAAAGGGTAAATAGGTATATCTTCTTTCAAATAAATAAATATTCCTCTTATTATTCTTTTTTGCAAATAAATATTTCTATTAGGTACTATTTAAATAAAACACAGCATACATTGGAAGAGCTCAGGATTTATTCTAAACTGCAGCGGGATAAGACAAGAGCCCGGTATAAATACTTCGAGGTACAAAACGTATAACCAATGTAAATCAGTCTCCGAACATAATACATGAGACAACTTGGTGGAATGCAGGGTTTAAATGAACATATTTGCATGTAGTAAGTCAGTCAATGGACGCCCATGTGTGTGTCTCATACACACACATCGGCGGGAAGATACCTTTAAATTTAATGACCGTAGAATATAAGTACAGTACATATGATCTTATTTTCTACGCCTTCCTGGCGGCTACCTCAGGTAGGTATAGGCTGTACCTATTACTTGCATGAATTTAGGTACCTACCAAGAAAGATACGAAATCTTATTGAATGTAAAAAAATCAATAAACTTTAACATCATGTATTAAAAACATGTTAAGTACCTATACATTTTTTACGATCTGGTACCGGGGCGTTTAGTTTAGATTGCTTATTTTTGTCTTAGGTCAAAACATAGCTCGCATTACAACAAAGCAATGTATGTTAAGATTTGTCGAGGACTGGGCGAGGATGTAAACGTTGTCCAATTAAAGTATCGTTATTGGTCGGTAAATTGATATAGGTGCTCTTACCGCTGATCTTGAGACACCTATCAACATAGGAACAGAAATCATCTTTTCTTGTTGTTTAAATAGGTCTATTTAGAGTCTAACACAGAGATTGGAATAATACTATATAATATTCTATTTTTCCTATTTCTGCGGAAACTATTTTAGTTACTTGAATAACAAGATCAAAGTCTGATGATGGCCGTGGCCATCCAGTCCACTAAAGTGTGGACCGAGTAATTTGTATACGAGTAGCGTCCGAGTGATCGGAGTTCAGCGCGAATATCAACGCGGTTTAACCCTTCAATATGAGCATATGAGCAAATTTTACGGTCACGGGTCACATTACGAGTACATATGCCCTTAGAAATATTTTTTTTAACGTTAAGATTATTTTAACGTTCAGTCAGATATGCAGAGAACCCTCCGCGCCTTACTCCATCACTAGGGGGTCACCCCTATCTCACCGAATCCTAATCTCAGGTGGTATTTTATATCTGCATCTGACTGTACAATAGATTCGCCAATTTTAGTTTCGAGAATAACCAGATTTTTTTAAAGCGAGATAAATTTAAATGAAACCAATTCCTTCAACATTAAGTGCCTCTTTCATGAAAATACAATCTTAAATACTAAGCCTAGCATATTATTATATAACTCTAAACAAAGCTGTGTATGAAAAATTAACAGTCATGTAAGAATTAAATGTAGTCTCTTTACAACAAAAATTTAAACAAAAATAAATAGGGTAGTTGCCTGTGTTTTGATAAGAATCCAATTTTAGACCTTATCACATTGTCTTAAGTGAGTCTTGTGTGAGTGAGTCTTGTGTGAAGTGTTGGACTGAAGTGTTTACATATTAATGCTCGTGACTGTACAATCTATTCTAATAGTACCAAGCTAAAATAAACCTGTTTCTTGGATAAATAAATTTAATTTATTTAAAAATTGAGACCGCTACCTTATTCTGTTCTTGGTCCAATATTCCAATCTTGGAAGCTATACAAAATCTGAATAAATTGCATATTACGGAATAATTCAGCATTAATTCGCATTAATAAAATTTTACGTAAAATACAATAAATAGTGAATACATTTAAATTCCACTTTCATTCATACAGTTAGATGGTACAATAATGTCATTTGAATTTGACAACTGGCACTAGTCTACAATATAGCTACTAATATGTGTGTAAAGTCCATTTATTCATAATTGTCCTATTATGTAAACAATCTTACCATGTCTTTTTGTGATATTGCGACAATATAAATTAAAATAGACTTTTTAGGAAATTACTTTCGTGGTTTATTGATGTTTTACTTTAGAATGTTTAGGTTTGAACTAATATTTGATTTATTTTCAACAAAATGTACTGTGAAGATTGTTTACATAATAGGACAATTAAGAAAAAATGGAGTTTACAATATAATTATCAGGTAGTTTAATACTAATGTACTATCTACATTCTTAAACTTGGCTTGTAGTAATCAGGTATTAGTACTTTTACACAATCTGCACAACACATATAGGTATAACCTCAGTCTTACAATATAGATGAATCACAATCACATCGGTTTTCTAGTATTATATAAGTACTGTTTCTGAGCCAGTCGGAAAAATAAATAGGTACCTATATAATTATTACTTTATTTTAGTGGTTTTGTCCGCATCTTCCAATATTTGACATTGAAAGAAAGAGACCAAAATTGGTTTAGTGTTAACTTTTTTTATGAATAAGACGGTGTATATGTATATGCATGGTCTTATATATCGTATTGTATAATATGCAAACACTAAATAGCTATGTGAAGAGCAATCATAAATTATCTGAGTACCTCAGAAAAAGCATTTTACCTATAAGTTGCAAAAATTAATCATAAAAATATAGATAATCTATATATTAAAAAAAATAATTGCTAATTGTTATAAGCGCATTATTAGTAAGTTTTGGATGGAGCCATCTTTCTGTAATTTTTAATGTTCAGCAAAGATTTTTGCTAGCAAATAACAAAAAAAAATATTTTAAATGTATGACACAAACAACATCGCCACACCAAAATCGGTAAAATGAATGATTCAATTTACATAACACGATTGAAAATCACTTGTTTTAAAGGAGTGTTATGTTTTCAGTGTTCATGTATGTATGTAAGTTGCTTTATTCCACCATAAGTCCTGATCGCCTTAACAGATTTTGATGTGAGAGATATATTTAGATTCCTTGCATTCTTCCGAATGACATAGGCTTTATGAGTTGTCAGTCGTGTTGTTTATTTTTTAATAATTAACTTGTTGATGAATTATACACACATTTACTGGCTACATTTATGTTTAAAAAAATTTTGACATCTTTAACCGTACACAAATAAGAACTATAACATTATTATAATGAAATAAAAAATTAATAGCTGCCCCAGCAAAGAAATTCGAGAAAAAGTGATAAGAGCTATTTTATACAAAATTAAAATAAAACTCGATCATGTCAAATCAAATATGTAGTACACACATCAGCATTCTTTCAAAAATATACATCGTAAATTAATACCATAGTTAGGTACAATTTAATAACATTTTATTCATTGAGCGAACGATGTAAAAAATCGCAATAAATGACATGAATTTTGTTACGACTTTTTATCTGACTATTATGTAGCGAATATACATGCGTTTACCTACAACGATTACGATGTGACTGTACCTAGCGATTGACATTGTTCTATATATTAATAAATAAGTTAGAATGTTAATTCTAATGTTAGTTCTATAGAAATAAATGTAACTCGTCATTTGTTTCCGCTTTTATTTAAAAGATTTTCGCCCCTAACTGTCGTCGTCAACTAGCGATGTACATTTTTATTAGGCGTTGTAGAAATATAAAACTTGTGTCAGTCTGATGGTTCTATGAAACGTCTCACTATTTATGTACTTTTATTCAATCAAATCTATAACATTACAAGAATAAAAGTTCGAAAAGAAATGTTGTGCTCAGCGATATTATTTCTAAAATTCGTGAAAAATATAACCAAATTAAACTTTATACCATAGTTCTTCTCTGAATCAGTCTAAATAATTTAGTTTTGCGTTGTTATATACATAAAATAAATAAATAAACCACTAAAACATATTCCTTACTCATTTGTTAACAAAACGTAAGAAAGGATCACTTAAATTTAGCTCTTATTGAGCATATGCATAAAGGCGAAAATAGAATGATACTTGCTTGATTATATATACTTTAATATGGAATAAACCAGATATTCACAACACAGCCGCCGTAATTTTTGACGTACCGATCACTAAACAAATAGACGGCCTGTCCCTCTCAAAAAGTGTCCTAGGCAAAACTTTGATCCAGTCAAAGCAAGTATCATTGCCAGTCTATTTTCGCCCCTTTATACTATGCTCAATAAGAGCTAAATTTAAGTGAACTTTCTTACGTTTTGTTAACAAATGAGTAAGTAATGTATTCCGCAGTGGTTTATTTATTTATTTTATGTATATAACAACATAAAACTAAATTATTGAAACTGATCTGATAAAGAACTATGGTATAAAAGTCTAATTTAATTATATTTTTTACGAATTTTAGAGCTCCATCATGAAAGCCCAGTTCTTTTCGAACTTTTATTCTTGTAATGTTATAGATTTTATTGAATAAAAGTAGATAAATAGTGAGACGTTTCATAGGAGCAACGACTGACCACCAGTTTTATGTTTCTACAACGCCTAATAAAAAGTACATCGTATTTTGGCTGACGAAACGACAGTTAGGGGCGAAAATCTTTAAAAAAAGCAGGTTAAATGTTTGAAAGTTATTCTTCTATAGAACCAACACAGAACTAACAATCTAACTTATTTATTAATACATAGAACAATGTCAATCGCTAGGTACAGTCACACAACGATTACAATTATAAAAATAAATAACTAAGTATATTCAATATGCATCATATTCATTATATGTTTATTTCTATCATTTCTATCACAAATGATTCAGCATAAAAGTAGCATAAAATGCGTGTTATTTTAATTTTTAATTTTTGTTGTTGAGTAGACGTTTTTATTTTTACACAAACGCTGGAATGACGCAGTAAGGCAGTTAATCAACATTTTGCAGGATTAGACCATTTTTTTTTAATAGCTATTTAAGTGCACCTCTCTTCATAATTTATGGCATTCATAAAAGATACTTTTGGAAACTATTAAGGCCCATTTAGACGGTGCAAGTTTCTTGTAAATACAAGAACAATAATTGCATTCAATAATTGCAGTGCAACAATTGACTATGAATAATTGCAAGCAACTGTTGTTTTGACCATGCAAGTATTTACTTGCTTCAATTTAATGGGCCATTAAGACGGTACAAGTTTCTGCGTTTCGGCCTGTTGAATACGATTAAATTGAAGCAATAATTTACTTGCATAGTCTAAACAACACGTAACATTCTTGAAATGGTATGCAAGTTTGGATTCAAAACTTTTCTTGATGTAAACAATACATGCCAGAAAATGTCATTCAATTCTCTTGCATAAGAAAAATTTGCCAACGCAAACGTGCAATTCTTGAAGCAAGTCGCTATAAAATGGCACGTGCCCATACAAATCTGTGTTTAAAAAATGGAATGCAATAATTGCCTAAATAATTGTATACGTGTAAACAGCACACATTGGCAATAATTGTATGTCAAGATTTGCATTCAATAATCGTATTCAATTTTTTTATTTACATCACCATGTAAACAGTTGCTTTCAATTATTGAAAGTCAATTCTTGCACTGCAATTATTGCTTTCAGTTATTGCTCTTGTATGTTCAAGAAACTCGCACCGTCTAAATGGGCCTTTATGCGCGCCCGCACGCCTTTCTAATTTGAAAATAGAGAATCCATTACAGATTAAAAATACTACATATTTTAAACGCCAATGAAATAACTTCTTAAAAATATACTTAACGTTTCATAACTTAAATTACTCAAAATCGGAGCATACTTTAGAAGGCGAACCAACATTGATCAGCCCGTTTAACCTATGACTAGAATCTCCATTGCTATATCTATTCCTAATGACAGTTTCGTCTATACAATCTAATAGATGCTCGAAAAAGTTAGGGAAATTATCGTAACTAGGATATACGTTTATATCTATGACCGCATGGTTGCCCGTCTCATTATCTATGACGACGTCGAAACCCGCTAATAATAAACCTATCTCTTTCCTAAGTACCCTAATTACATGTTTGATTTTCTCCTCGTTGAGTGTCATCCGAATATCAGCCTTATCGTGAGGGTCTAAGATTGAAAGTGTCGATTGACTGTCGGCTTTGCAAACTTCACCTGTGCTGTAGAATATTGGTTCTAGGTCGTCTGAGGCGTAGAAGTTTTTCAGGCTTGGTCGCTTGCAAATGTGATATCTGGAAAAAAAATTATCAACATTTATAAAGTAAAAAAAGAGATGCCAAATGAATAAATTAATAAAAATAATAATTGTCGGTAATATTTGTTATATTCGGACATTTTTAAATATTTAATTGTTAATTAGTGCCAAGGAAACATAGCCCATACAGCCCAGTCATATTTTACGCAAAAAATGTAGCATAGATTTTGGTTTTTTTTCTCTCACAACGAAAATGCATTAATATCACAGACTTAATTCTCTTAATATTTAAAAAAAATCGCTCGAAGAATGCATTTTTTATAATGAAAGTAGCAATTGGCTGTATGACAAGTTACATAATTCATGTGACATTGACAGATGACAGATGAATTAAAAAGTTTTGAGCAGCGGCTAAGAATGAATTTTCATACAAATTTCCCGGCCAAGGCCAGGAAAGTAATGCATGAGCTAGGAATCACAAACTTCCTGTCAACATTTTACTACAATAATGTCTACATTTCCGAGCATTTTTGAGAAAAGTATTTTTATAGACTAGATTTTGCCCGCAGCTTCGGCCGCGTTTATTATCAATCTTTAGTCAAAAAAAAACTTTATATTACACTAGCTTTTGCCCGCGGATTTTCCCGCGTGAATTTCCTACAGAAACTGTGCTTTTTCCCGGGATGAAAGGTCCTCTATGTCCTTCTCAGTACTTTGAACTATGTGTATGCGAAATTTCAGGAACATTTGGTTCAGTAGATTTTGAGTTTAGAGGTAACAAACAGATGAAGGCTGAAACTCACTTTCCCCGCATTTAGTTATACTTAGTTAGGATAGGATTAATGATCGAAACAAGTGCCTCTACCGCTCGTATGAATATATCGGGAATGCATCGCATAACATATCCTAGAGTCGAATTCGAGATAGCAAATTCTTATAAGTATAAAAAATTGTCTTTGCTAGTCAGTTATAAAAAAAATCAAAGGAAATTAACATACCTGTTGCCTATTAAAAATACTTTATGTAACACGGCATTGTGGTTAACAAAACTCTGGACCACACACGGAGCTCTGCACACACTGAGGCCTTTCTCATTGAATATGACTACCATTTCGTGGGCGGACTTCGATCCATGCGCGATAGTAGGTTTGCATATAACTGGGAATTCGACGCCTCTTTGCCTCATTATAGCTGCATTCAATTCTATGTTGTTTGTGGTGAACTCTGCGAATGTTGGCGTGAAAATGTCTTGCTTTTGGAATGACGACTCGTTTTGCAGTATCGAGTAGTAGCAGTACCTGAAATGTACCAAAAAGGAATTGAGAAAACAATGCAGTCTTGTAACAAAACATAAAATACAATTAACGCTTTAAAAAATGGTAAATTTTCGTCTGTCGAAGCAAGCTCGCGACTGTCTACGCTAGTGTTGCAGCAATAGTGTTGACTATCGATAGTATTGTCAATAGTATTGTGGCCTTGAAAAATAGTCACACTATCGATAGGCCTATCGATAGTATTGATGTTGTCAATACTATCGATAGTATTGACACTTATTATTACATATTATATATTTCTACAAACAATCGATACTATTGCACTATCGATAGCTTGTAAAAATTCAATAGTATTGTAATTCAATAGTATCGATACTATCGATAGTATTGGCACGTGTCAATACTATCGATAGGCCTATCGATAGTATGACTATTTTTCAAGGTCAACTATCGATAGTCAAACTATCGATAGTCCTGCAACGCTAGTCTATGCGTCATTTACTATTCTTTACTTTGATCAGCTCTGAAAAAGGCCCGAGAAATAGGAAGAGCACACAATAAGCGTGTGCTGTTATTTCTGACAGTACAGTCCATTGCATGATGATATTTATTGCTTCGACTTAAGGTATATTTTTGATAGAAGGTATATATTAAAAAAAACGGACTGTTTTTTTGCTTTGATCTTGTGATGAGACCTTTAATCTAGTTGATCGAAGATTTATTTATTTATTTATTTAACCGTTATTGTACAAACACAATGTATGGCACAATAGGTGGACTTAATGCAGAAGCATTCGGCTGTCCCCATTTCAAAACCTAGTAAGGAACATTTTTTTACAAAAAATCATTTTATTACTTATTCATGACATGAATAAGTAATAAAATGATTTTTGGATTTTTTGTAAAAATGTCCCTTACTAGGTTTTTGAAATGGGACAACCGCATTATCTAACAGTCAGATTCGTAAAGCGGCCAAGACGAAACCTACGCCAGATTTTAAATTATAACTCCATCAAATTTCATCCAGTAGTTTGTGCGACAAACAGACAGACAAACAAATGCTATTGACCCTATACCGACCCCTCATAATTGTTTACGTTAAATATTTCCTATGAACAGACAAAGATAATTACAGTTTTATTGTATAGATAAGAAATACCTGAAAGTCTAACACAGCTACTTTGATGAATCGGAAAATGATCAATTTCTCATTTCCTAAATATTTAAAAATGAACTTTATAAAATCACTTATAAGGTTCAATTTTAAATATTTAGAAAATAAAAAAATGATCATATCCCATTGGCCGTTTCAGAGCCCCAGTGCCTCATCAGTGAGAACATTAAAATGGCTGGCTGATGAGTATATACCTGTTGAGCAATATCCTGACGTTGTCCAAGGGGTCGATGACCGAGTATGTCGGGTGATTCGACAAATACCACTCACCCGGACATATCGGTCATCGACCCTTGGACAACGTCAGGATATTGCTCAACAGGTATATACTCATAAGCCAGCCATTTTAATGTTCTCACTGATGAGGGTCATAAAAGGTTTAATTTTAAATATTTAGAAAATAAAAATATGATCATATCCCATTGGCCGTTTAAAGACCTCATCAATTGAGAACATTAAAATGGCTGGCTTATGAGTATATACCTGTTGAGCAATATCACGAGAAGACGATGATCAGAAAGTCGATGTTAACTTGCACTCGAAATTAGACAATGCTCACACTTTCCGGCTCAATCACGAGCTGATTGCCTGTTTGAAAAAGACAAATTCTGGTTAAAATACATTGCATTACTATTGGGGCAGTCGCAGTCCCTGAAGAACTTTATGGATATTTCTAGAAATTCCATACTTTATTTATTTATTTAACCTTTATTGCACAAATACAGCGTAATGGCACAATAGGTGGAACTTAATGCAAAAGCATTATCTAAAAGTCGACCTTTAGAGGTAAGCGTGGAAGAGAAATATTTCATGATTTTCATACTCATTATGAAATAAACAATATAACATAAACTCTATTTATTCTTAATTGTCCTATTAGGTAAACAATCTTCCCAGTACTTTTTGTTGAAAATAAATAAAATATTAGTTCAAACCTAAACATTCTAAAGTAAATCATTTATTAACCACGAAAGTAATTTCCTAAAAAGTCTATTTTAATTTATATTGTTGTAAAATCATAAAAAGACATGGTTAGATTGTTTACATAATAGGACAATTATGAATAAATGGACTTTACATACATTTTATTTATGACGATCGCTTGTAAATAATAAAAGCAAGAAAGCGTTACAAAACTTGCTTTCACATGCATAACATTAGTTAATAAATGCAAGCAACATACGATCCTAACTAATATTTATAAATGCGAAAGTGAGTTTGTTTGTTTATTACCTCTTGCGTTTTATCTACCGAACCAATCTTCCTGAAATTTTTGCATTACATAGTTGGAAGTACTAAGATGGACATAGGGTTCCCTTTCATCCCGGGAAAAAGCACAGTTCCGTAGGAGGAAATTAACGCGGGAAAAAGCTAGTTATTTATATATTTTTTTCCCCACCACGCTATATCTGATACTAAGCGGATCTCGATGAAAAGTACGCTTTTGTAAAACTTTGTTGTTGTGGAAAACTTTATAGGCACCTACTTTTCATCCCGAAATTACACAGTACTGATTGTGAATTTACAAAACTCATTGCCTTGTCAACAAAAACAATTTAAACTAGGTAAACAATTTAATTGAGACAGAAACAGACCTTGACACAATACTAAAGCAAATTCCTTATACACGATGACTAACAAAATACTACGAATTTGTGGCCAAGTCATCACTTTGACACAACTAACTGAATCCATACACAATTTTCCATGTTAAGTTCACAAAGCAAGACTCTTGGCCACTCATAGCAAACACCACATAAACGCCAATGTAGGTAACTACTATACTACCTACTACTAGATACATTGCTCTGTGACTGTGTTTTTAGGTCATTATTATTTTCCGTGTTAGGAACGTAAGATCATCATAAATATCCTAACATAGTCTATCCTATCTAATATTATACATGCGAAAGTGAGTTTGTTTGTTAATTTGTTTGTTTGTTACCTCTTCACACTTTATTTACTGAACCAATCTTCCTGAAATTAAACATACACATAGGAGTACTAAGAAGGACATAGGTACTTTTTAGTACGGGAAAAAGCATTGTTCCTGTGAGAAAATCACGCGGGCAAAGCCGCGGGCAAAAGCTAGTAAAAAATAGTTTTTCCTTTTTTTCCCCTTTCTGAATTATTGGGTCAATCTTTTGACGATGTGCTCTTCTGTAAAAACTTTAGTAGAACTGGTTTTCTTCATAAAAAAATCAATGAGGATTCATCCATTCAACCTTCCATATTCACAAACATTCACATTAGTAAAGTTTAATTATGTGAGGACAGCGAGACTCTTAACTAAATCATTGACAAAACTAATTGTCCTCAGACAGCCCTTGGACGAAACTAATTTGCATACTGAGTTGGGTCTTTACTAGAGAAAGGACTGTACCTATGTTTATATTAAAATCTGTGGAGATTGATGTGTGTGTGAGGATTTAATTATTAATTACTGCATTTAATTATTAAAACCTGCCATTTTGGGACGAAGTTCCTTGCGTTTATTGAAAACTAGCTGAGCCCCAGGGCTCCACTCCTGTGACATTTTCGAGATAAAAAGTACCATATCGTTAAGCGGCACGGAATCGGCGTCAAGCGCCAGCTATTCGTGTACACTACACTCATCATAATCATATTAAATTTAAGAGTGAGTGCTCTCCCTTGTCGGTGGAGTTCCATCCATTTTCTCTCTCTCCATTGCCACTTCTTTGTTTTTACTTCTTGATACGACCCGACGCTCACTTTTTCCTTTATTTGCCCTCATGTAGCCTTGTCTTGGTCTTCTCCTACTACACTACAGCTTCTTTTCTAAATACTACTCTGGCAATATTAGGAATTGGAGAATATTAAAGAAAATGTGTATCAAAAATTAAAGTGTTGACTTATTGAAAAGACTGTATTCATGATAGCAATGTAAACTAACGGAGTCATTCTGCGAAAACCGAGAACCTAACTCGCAAATATTGACTGAAGATGATACTAAACAAAAGACTGAATGAGCAAATCTACAAACACAAGTACAAAGCACAAAACACAAAACATATTCTTTTTTACAAATTTCCTATATCTATGGCAAATAAATTGAATTGAATTTTTTTTTTAAGAGCAAATCAACCTCCAGAGAACCAAAATTGCAGAGAATTGAGATGGAAGAAATAAAAGAAATGTTTGTTTATTGTGTTTTTCAGTGTTTTTACTAGGATGCTTTAATGTCAGGGTGACAATAGTTCATTGCTGAGCTTCGATCAAGTATAAAAAAATAGATACACAACTCCACAACAAAAAAGCGTCCTCACCAAATGACTGCCCATTTGATGTTTTGGGTTGGCCTTTTCATTTAGGTGTAGCATTCGTCCGTTCCGAGTGTAAACACGCCGCAGTGCTCCGTAAAAAATTGTAAAAATCACACGTCCAGAACCCTAAAAGAACATTTAGTGTCTTTTTTTAGGTAATTACCTTTGTTATCATTATAATATACATTGAAATTCCTTAAGTATTTCCAATAAGAAGAGTATCATAAAACATTTTTTTAGTTTATTTAAATGACATTTGGTGAGAGTATAAGCATTGAAATTGTTCAATAGACACTAGCCGAACTTACAAATCCATACCGTTGTTTTTTGCAACATAATTTGTTTAAGTTATACGATGACTCTGTTCTTAAAGTAATAGAGACGCTTGTTGTTTTTTATTTATTAATTATATTTTACAGATGATTTTATTTTATTTGCAATTATGTAATATGTATGTATGGACCTATGTGTATTTGGGTGGAATCACGCAACTAAATTTTTAAAGCCATTATGAAGTAAATAGTGTTTTTACTTCGTTGTATATTGTTAGTCATTTTTAACGAGATATTGGTAAGTCAACCTAAAACAATATCTATAACTATTGTCTATAACTATTGTCTATAAGATCTTTTTTACTTAAAGATATTTTAATATGACATCGACCCAGGTATGATATTTTCTTTAAAACTAACAAAGGCAGCTCCACTCATCCCATGTTCTACGTGGCATCGAGTGTCATTAAAATTTATTGCTTTATCCTGTGTTCAAAACCAAGGGTGATTATGAAACAAACTTAACAGGTTTTATTTTCAACCTTCTAGGTACGCAGATAAGGTTTAATTTTGATAAAATTGTCGAATCTTTAAGACTTTTTACGTAATACTTGAAGTGATAAACAAATGTCTATAATCGGGCCGAAACCTAAATCAGAGCATGACGTATGTCACTTTGACAATAATAGTGATGTACCTAAACGACGAATCGCTGCGATTATTTGATGTTATGTAAAAAAACAAATCGAAATAAAATAATTATTTTTATTAATTAGAAGTCTGAACCTGAGTCTGAGTCGCTGTCATCATCGTCAATGAATATGGATAATAAATTCATTGTGAATAATATTATCTACTTGATAGTCACTATTCGATACGATTGCGTGAATTCTTGTCCCTTTTTCTTTCTTCTTTTTTGTATTACTTTAATGGGTTAAATTTTATCTTAAAAACGTAATAAATTTTGTATATCCAGCATTTACAAACCTTGTTAAATAAATCGATAAATTAAACGATGTATCGCAATTTTTTACATTTTCACTATCGATTTATTGTAGACGGATGCAATGGAATTCCTAAACGGGGCAAGCCGGAAGTTCAAGTACTATATTTCCAAGCGCATAGATTTGAAATTTAAAAATTTGGAACTTCATGGGCTTGACCCTGATGACACCTTGTCATACGGGAGTTTAGGTTAAATCCGGGCCCGATTATATAGATATGTATTGCTGTTCGGACACTATTTCGGTGAATTTTTGTAAGTGAAATGTGTATCTATTTTTTTATACTTGATCGAAGCTGCTGAGTCCCAATACTAGAAAGCGTCTCATCTCATATAGTAGGGTATTTGACAAGGTTTTTTTTATTTGATTTATGGAAAGATTATGTAAAAAAGTGTAGTAACAAAACTGTTTCTTTATTTTTTAAAATTTCCTGACTTAATTATCAAGTTATATCTAATTAAAAGTACCAAAAAATCCGATGCCCTGAAAAAAATCCGATCACCTTCTTTTGTCAGTTCACTCACAAACCCGGAGCTCCACACCCAGCGCCAGCCTGCGTGCCGGCGGGGAGAGGCGCACCGAGTAGGGAAAACACCTGTGTGACGTCACCGGGCTAATCGGAAGTGTTCGGTAACTGTTCGGCGTATTCCGTTGGTATGAATTTTAAATTTGAAATAACTAGGTAATTAAATCGAAATAAAAAAAAAATAAAAACAGTTTGTTATAAAACTTGTATATACATCTTTCCATTTATTCAAAAATATGTTGAAAAAATTATTAATTCCTTTGTCAAATACCCTATACTTTCTGTGTGGCAATCATGATTGCAGTAAAACTAATAATCCCAACTAATAATGTGGAAAGCAAGTTTGTTTATTTATTCAATACCTCACTATACCTACTCGATCCAATCTTCGTGAAATTTCGCATACACAATAGAAGTGACTGAGAAGGACGGGGAATACCCACAAGGGAATTACTTCCTTCATCAATGGCAGACATATGCGTAATTTCCTAGTGGGACGTTACCGACACAGCGGGGAATTACCTTTCTCTCTAATTTTCGTAATTCTGCCTGTGACTGATAACAACTACATAATTAAAATGACAATCCAGGATGCAAAAAACATGCAATTCGGGTACAATTCACATCGATTTCTCAAGAAAAACATTAAACAAAAACACAAATAAACTACTTCTGTGTTTTTTGTTTAATGTTCTTTTATGCAATGTTTAAGATCTCTGTTTTAAATATAACACATTTTAATTAAAAACTGTTTTAAGCACTATTTTTGACATGTGTTTTAAAACCATTTGTTTTAATCATGCCGTAACCCTGCCAACTAGTGACTGAAGAAAATATAAGTAAGGAATGTAAACTGAGGTATTATACTCCTTGGCGTCACCTTGATCGGCCGCGGCGATGATGTCGGGTCAGCTTGTGAAGAAACACATCTATGGTGACCCCTGGTCTTCTAAGGGTCTTTCAAGGTCCAGCTGCAATTAGGGAAAATTTAAAGATTCTTATTGAAAATAAATTTGTAAACAAATCTTGCATGTATATTACTTGTTTTTGTAGAGTTCCTTGTACCCTCAAAAAGCATAAACGTGAAACCCTTATAAAATCACTTTGTTGTCCGCCTGTCTGTCGGAACTTTTTTTTTCTCAGAAATAAAGGTATCAATTGTTGAAAATTGGATACTGAATATTCAGATCCACGGCCTCTTTCAGCAAAAAAATAATCAAAGTTATACGTCATCACGATCAGGAGATATTACCGTAAATGTTAAGCGATTTTTTGCATATTTTTTTTGAGATTTCAGTCAGCAATCAAAACCTCATGGGGTACTTCCCTGTATGACGCCTAAAATTATGAAATTAAGCAAAAAGCAAGGTCTAACAGTACTTATACAGAAATAAATAAGTGGCGAAGTTGTAAATATGTTGTTGGAAGTCCAAAAAGAGTGTTACAAACTTATTTTGCGCTTGATGCAGTGTGAATCCTAAGGATCAAATCCTCAATAAGTTTGATTTTGAAACTAGTTGGTCTCTTTTAGTTTATTTTAGCTTATAATGTGAGATGCTTTGTGTGGTATGGAACCCTTGGTGCGCTACAGCTTGGACTCACACTTGGCCAGTTTTTTTTTACGCCTGATAGGAAAATTAAATTCCCATGTTGGACTGCTTTAATTTCCCACGGGAACAGTAAGCTTTCTCACAGGATTGAATAAATAGGCGCTTTGCTACAACTGATTTCTAGTAAAGCCTATTCAAGGCTAATCCATACTAATAATTATAAATGGGAAAGTTTGGATGTGAGTTTGTGAGTTTGTGTAATTTGTGAAGCTTTTTGAAGTTTGTGAGGATGTTTGTTACTCAATCACGCAAAATCTACTGGACGGATTTCGATGAAATTTGGTACAGAGGTAGATAATGACCTGGAATAGCACATAGGCTACTTTTTATCCCGGGAAAAAGCACTGTTCTGGGAGAATCTTCTAGAAGTGAAGCCAATGCAAAAGCTGGGGTTATATATAAAATTGGCCATCGAGATATTATGTACTAATGCACTAATAAAGGAGCTATGCCAAACAAAATTTTTTGTTCCAATTTCGTATATCTTCAACTATGTTCGATACAGCACTGTCACAATTATTGACCAAGATCATGTAGTACAGAATGGATATACTGGAAGAGAAAAAGGAAGTGAATGATTCATCAAGATATTATGTAGAATTGGCTTTAGAATTATGTTGTTTTAATTGTTGTTCCTTTTAATTTTACCCTCTAATAGACAGGAAACACTGGAAGGGTACAATCTTATAGTATGAAAAGACGTCTCAGCAAAAAACTTTAAAATTGTTTGTACTTTTCATACATATGTACTTCAAGTACCTATAACTAAAATACATAGGTACTTATGAACGAAAAATAAGTACACAGTTATAAAATTCACTTATATAGAATATTTTTACCTTTTAACAACATTGTAGCCGTGGTTAGTACAGCCATGGTAGAAATTAATTCCTTCCAATTCCTATTTTCTGGCTTTTTCTTCTTCTTGACATCCATATTCCGATAGTTTTACAAACTTTCGACGGCGCTCATTATGCCGTGTGACCGCGCTTATTCACTCTCTAAACGATGATTCACGATATCAAAACAAATCTAAACAAGTAATTCTCTATCTCCGATGATACAATGAATATGCTAGATTAATGATGTTATTCACTTTATTTCACCAAACGAAGCAACCAAAGAACAAGCTGGGCTAAGCTGGCACTGGCTTGGCTGGTATGGATGGTTGGTATGAGTCGTAGTGATTTTTTTCTCTCTGAGTATAATGAGTATGACAGGCTGACAGCAGCAACAGCAGGCAGTAGCCCCCACCACCCAGCCAGCAAATACAAATGACAAACAGTGACACTGGGACAGTGACAGCCGATGACATTGCTGATGAGTGCCTGTCACTTTGTTTTAGTGTTCTTGCATCGATACTTCATCCAGAATACCACATAGTGGGACCGTCAAGATATGAGAATTGTTAAAAATATGCAATTCTTATGCTATATGAAGCCTGGTTATTGATGTGATTCTGTTGGTTTACGGTTACGGATGATTTTATTATACTTACTTACTACTACTACCGTGCGGCGCAGCGACCCGAAGTGGATCTTGGCTCTCCGACACGAGATGACGCCATTTTTTGCGGTCTTGCACCAATTCATCATCCAGTTTTCCGCTCCTGAGGCTCTGTAGGTCCAGAGAGAAAAAATCACTGTGTAGGTCTTTCAGAACCTCATCGCTCCAACGGTACCTAGGGCGGCCCGACTGGTCAATGACGGCCCCGTCTTAGGTCGACCCTCGTATTATTGTGAGATATTTCAAAGCATCAAAAAAAGTTGTCCGGTCCCCTCATATTGTTTGACACTACAGATAGTATCTGTTCGTTAGTCATCACAATATCATATTTAAGAACGAGGCTCTTGTCGTTGGAGAGTTTCTAATATTTTTCCTCTTCTCCATTGCTGAACTCTTCCACATCTTTATACTGTTAGGAAAGAGGACATCAACTAGTCATAGAAATAAATAACTCTATGAGTCATACGCAAGGAAGTTATATCCAGCTGGAAGTAATAAGTACCTTTCTGTACAACTGGAAAGTTTACTTCAAAATCCGTGACAAAACAAAAATGAACTTGAATGTTGAAGTCAATAGTACTGTTTTTAAAATAATCATAGTTAAAATAAAAAACGTGCCCGAGTTAGAGAATCACTTTCCCGTCATTGGTGTCCTTTTCACTCAGTTGCTATGTTAAGAATTTACTTCTATTTAGTAGAAAACGTTTACAATGAATCAATGGAAATTCGTTGTGTAAGTATTTCTTATTTATTTACTAGATACCATCTAGATACAACTATTACTTGAAATCATATTCATTAGGCAACATATTGGAAGAAATCTATACATATAATAAAACAGTAAAAATATTTTGTCTGTACATGCAGTATTTTTTACTGAAATAGATAGACACTAAAAATAATAATAGAATAATAGAAAGCAAAAATTTTTTTTTTAATTTTTTGTCTCTTTCTGTCTGTATGTATGTACGAGATTTGAATGAAACTTTTTTTGTTGTATAGCTATTAAGCCTGGGCAACATATAGGCTATAATTCATTTTGAAAACTGGAACACCTGATGAAGAACCATAACAGAATAGCTAAACTATAAGAAATATGGAAATGGTACCTTTGCAAAAGTTTATCAATCTGACGAGCATTTTCTATTGACGTATAAAAATCGAAGATCAGGATCATCTGATGAAGAATTCCAAGAGACCAGCTACACTATTACATACATATATGGAAATGGCGCCTTATCAAACGTCGTTCAACCTGATGAGCATTTTCTACTGACGTATAAAAATTGAAGATTATGGAACATGTGATGAAGAACTCCAAAAGACCAGCTACTCTATAAAATAAATGGAAATGGGGCCTTAGCAAATGTCGTTCAACCTAATGAGCATTTTCTACTGACGTATAAATAGCCAGGACACGGGATAAGACAAAGAGGGACTCGGGGTGGGAGTGGTGGTACACGGGAAATTGTAGATAACGAGCAGATGAAGATCGTTTATTGAATGAAATATCACTTTTGATTCATTTTAACACCGTGACTGTACTACGAGTACCTAATATAATTGGATAACCAGAGATCTGAAATTTTGAGTAGGTACTGGAGTTTAGGTTACTACAGTTTGGAACACAAAAAGATTTTTCATCTAAGCGAAACTCACGCGGGCAAAGCCGCGGGCAACAGCTAGTTAATTAATAACGCCTTTAGTCCACCCACGCGTTCGCATACGGCAACGAAACTTCAAAAAACTTGTCAGTTGGATGAGAGCGTTTCGTATATGCTGTGTCTCGTTCAAACTAAGCGAGATTAGTATAGTTGCATCCTTATCAGTACGTTCGCACGTAGCTGCGAAGTAGCTGTTACAATGACGACGTAGGCGATTCGCTAATGTCATGTTTCGCTTCGCAATACGTCATGTAATCAGAAATCAATGCGATGCGACGTGCAAAAATATACACCAATATATTAAAATATAAATTCTTGATTTCATTCTACAAAACATGCCATATAAAAACCGGCAGTGTATCGCAGACGTTTCGCAATCGCAAGCGTTTCGCAGCGAATCGCTTTCGCATGCGAACGCGTCAGTGTACTAAGGGCGTAATAGCATGAAAAACTTTCTAGTTATGGAAATAGTAAATATTTGCAATACACTAGCAACACAAATTAAACAAAAATGGCTGCTTTTTCTGTAGCGCGTGAATTTAATTGTTTTTAATAATTATTATTATTGGAGTTTGAGAATGGTTAATAAATGTTGTGCTATTAGAGGTTGCAATAAAGAAATCATACCCAGGTTGTGGGATTTCCTTCCACGGGTAAGTTTTCATTTCTGGTAGTAGGGTGACTACATAATAATTATAAAGAAAATAAATGTATCCTAACAAAGTTTTTTTTTCAGATTACCGCAAATATAGAATTAAGAAAAAAATGGATTGGGATGATTCGTGGGAAATTAACTAATAACTCGTAATATGTAGCTTACATTTCCAACCTGAGGATTACCGGGCGGATTATTAAACTAGCTTTACGCTGCTGCAAGGAGAGAAGTATTGGGCTCAGACGCCCTATCTGAGGATGATCTGAGCGACATAACAATAGGGCAGTTATTAAAATCCTGCAAAGTAACAGGTAGATTCAGTGGGTCGCTACCAACGTGAGTTACCAGGTGACTCAAAACCCTATACATACGGGTCTCGGGGAATTGGGTGAAATGGTCCCGGCATGAGTGGACTGATCACCCGTCTGGAGCTTGCGCTGGCGTCCCCAATAAGTAAATAAAATAAACAATAACGTTTAAGTTATTAAATAAATCCTTTTTTTAACTTGAGTATTATTTTACTTTAGTTTATAAATACAGTACTATATTTGATTGAAACCTATGGAATAGCTAACATATTTTTCTAGTAGCGTAATTGTAGAGGCGTAAGAGCGCAAACGAGCTGTAATTTTTGACTCACACACAACTCACGAAAAGTAGGCTCACTAGTTGCCTTCACACTGACTCATGACATGTGACATGTGGTTCACTGGACCTAAGAATTTTGTTTAACATGGTCAACCCTCGTCAGAAAGGGATGCGCCACGATTTCGAGCCTCTTTCGGCTCGCTTTTCTAGTCTCAGTGAACCTTCCAGTTGGTACAAAGTTAACTTACTACTTCCATGAGTGAGTGTCGTTCAGAAACAAGGAAGTTATATCCCATGGAAGCGAAATAACGTTCCAAGTTTGCGGCAATTCCCCCACTCTTTCTGGCGCTTAAAAATGGCTGCCGCTAGTGACGGACGGGCACTGTCGATAAACTTTATTATCGTTGAAAAAACTTTCGGGCAACTTATTGCATTAAAAATAAATCGTTCATTGACCCCGACTCCAAAAACACACGTAACACTGTATATTGATGCTAGTTATTTATTTTTTAAGCAACAATAGGTAACAATAGGTTCTTTATACATAAATTTAGTATTACAATTTCAATATCACACTATTATTGTAAAGAGAAAGTGTTTGTATTTTTTTTTTTTCTTTGTTGGGGGTAATTCGTAACTACTCAAACCTACTACCTAAATAAGAGAGTAGTAAACGTATTCGTAGTAGTTCTTATTCTCTTTATAGTTAGAGTAAACCCATTTATTATAAAATACTCGCCTTGTACATACTGGTATCTGTGGTTGGTACAAGTTTGGGGTAAATCTTTCGGAACGACTAAATCTACTACCTAAATAAGCGAGTAGTTCGTATTTGTAGTAGTCTCTTATTCTTTATATATATATATAGTACAGGGTTACTTGTAAACATCAATAACCTCTCTAGGGGTGAAAAGTACTCATGAATATGAGCAACTTTTTGTATAGGACCGACTCTGAAATCTCAAAAAATCTGCTGTTCCATACATTTTGGGCGTGTATGTAGGTATTGTATAATGTATGGAACAGCTGTTTTTTTTTTTGAGATTTCAGAGTCGGTCCCATACAAAAAGTTGCTCATATTCATGAGTACTTTAGAGAGGTTATTGATGTTTTACAAGTAACCCTGTATATTCTCCAAAGATTTAAATATATTCTCTAATTTCGGAATAAACAATATCCTATATGCTATGTATTCCCTTTATATTGGTATTCCTATATTATTGGTATTTTTCTACCCGTGTACCAAAGAAGGATGCCCACATCTGACCTGTCAAAATCACCATAATGTATTGTGATATCGATTGTATTAAAAAATAGTATGTTATTCTGAAAACAAAATATTATTTTTTCATAATTTTCAGAAATCAGAAAAAAGATATAAACATTTGAAAATATTTTTTTCGAACAAACATTGCGAACCATAGACAAATTTAAAGTGACAGGTCATTCGATGTATGGGCGGTGGGCATCCTTCTTTCAGTCCAAAACCGTCCAGTAAATTTTGCGTGTTTGAGTAACAAACTTCTTCTTCTTCTTCTCTCAGCCGAAATACGTCCACTGCTGGACAAAGGCCTCCCAATGGGGTTTTGCCGTAATCGCCACGCTTGGCAGCAGGGTTGGCGATCGCAGTGTGATGGCATAGTACGCGGAAAGATGCTGCTGCCCATCCTCCGGGTATTTTAAATCCCTTAGTCGCCTCTTACGACACCCACGGGAAGAGATGGGTTGGTGCTATTCTAGGGCCACACCACAGGCCGTAACAAACTCACAAACATACAAACGTCGTGTAAATTTTGGGCATTTATAGTATCTACAACCAAATGTTTATCGATATAAGAAAATACACATCACTATAATCGAAAATGACTTGGGTGAAAATAATGAAAAAATACAACAAACTAAGCTAACCAATATGATACAAAAAGTTCGTTTTATTATTTCAGAAGCATCAATTTACAGCTTGCCAGACAATCGTTAATTTCGAAGTTAAAACCGTGTGTAAAAACTAAAAATTGTTTGCTAACCTAAAAATTGTTACTTGAGGCTGATTTTGAGCATCGACATTGCATTATTGAGCATCTAGGCATTTTGTAACGTAATTGTTCCCTATCACACTATATAAAAAAAGGTATTTGATCAGTCTTTGTGATTCTTCAATAAACTCAATATAAATAAGAAAATAATTCAAATCACAAAAACACTTGACAGGTTATGTACTACTGTATTTACGTTCGCTGGCTCTGCAGTAACAATGGCGATTTTCTTCCACTAGGAGATGGGCGCTTGGATAAATTTCCGGAAGCGTAAAAATGGGAAAGCAATGGGTAGAAATTGGTAAAAAATAATTTATACCCATTTATACCCGATATTTTTTATTTATACCGGGAAGGAAACTGTTAAAATGAAAGTAAATTATCCTTATTTTCTTTAATACTGATAAAATAATAATTAAAGTATAAATATTAGGTGTGTTTCTTGGATTAAAAGGAAGATAAATAACTGTTTGTTTTCGGTTCAAATATTAAAAAAACATAAACAACAGATTTAAAATCACTATGTATTCAAAAAAATATTTTGAAAATAATGATGCATTTTTAGTATATGGCTGTTTAAAGTAGAATTAACAAAAATCAAAACATCTTCAGTTGTATTATAGACTAACTTTTGCCCGTACAGCTTCGCCCGCGTGAATTTCCTTCGGGAACAGTGCTTTTTCCCGGGATGAAAAGAATCCTATGTCCTTCTCAGTAAACTTCTAACTATGTGTATGTGAAATAGGAAGATTGGTTAAGTAGATAAAGCGTAAATTGGTAACAAACAAAACTCACTTTCGCATTTATAATTTTAGATAGGATTTGGAGGTAACTTCGCAATATTTTTCTATCGAGAAAATTTTATGCAAGCGTGTTTTTGAGAGAGTTAGTAATCTAGTTCTCAATAACGACCGGTCCTGCGCTGCCCGCATCCGGTCGTGTTATGGAAATCCTTGGGGAGGCCTTTGTCCAGCAGATGGACGTCTTTCCTCTGACAGAGAGAGAGAGAGTGTAATTAAGTTGGTTGACATTCTCCGTGTAAGGCGGGCCTTACGATTACGATTCGATGATCGCCTAGCCGTTCAATAGAATTCCGGCATTTGGCAAACTTGTTCGTCGCCCCCGGCATAACATTTATCGTCTAAAACCAGTTGGCTGCGAATGGAGTTCAGAATAAAGATACCTATATCATGTCAGGTCTTTTTGTAACCAAACAACGTAAATTGTACACTTTATAAGTAACTTTTTTACACAGTACTTGAATTTAAAAACTAAATATGTGCTTATTTCTCATAAATAAATCTTAACGGATAATATTGTAAAATATCGTAATTACAAACATTTTAATTGATTTTAATTTTTACCCGGTATAAATTAAAAATTCCTTGGAAAATATGGGTATAAATGGATAAATTTCCGAGTCTCGGAAATTTATCGGGTAAATGCCCATCTCTATCTTCCACGCGTCCTAGAAACGGTGACGTCATCGCGAAATGTTCAGCTGGTCAAAAATAAGCGAAAAGTTAAAACATCCCACTATCCTTTACTTATGGCGTGATACTGAGGTTAAAAAAGAGACAAACCTGGATTTTTTTTGAATTTGGCGTCTGAAAAGCTTCATAAATTTGTATAATGAACAGTTTATATATGTTGAATGGACCACTTCCATAGATATAACTTCCTTGGTCATATGTGTTTCACATCACTATGAATGTCATAGATGTTCTCTTGAAAAAATTGAAAAACAACAACACTAACAAAACAAAGTGTGAAAATTTCCGTAATGTCGGCCAGTGTCGGGGAAAAAAAGATGAAAAAAAAAAGAGAAAAAGGATTTTTGAATTAAAAGACGCAAAAGTTTAGAAATTAATTTTTGTTAACAATAGACAGAAAATTTGCAGTACTGAAGTTTAGGTTACTTACTAAGCAAGTTTGGAACACAAAATCAATGAGTATTGCAAATTATTGGATATTATCGATAGTATTGATACTATCAATATTATCGTTGGCCGGTCGCTAGTGCGTCTATTTTTCAAGGTCACAATACTATCGATTGTCAAAACTATTGCTGCATGCAACACTAGTTGACAATCATAGACCTGTTGACAAGACAAGACAAATTGTGGAATTTGAGGTTACATACATTTTTGAAAGAAAAGAAAACAGCTTTTAATTTATTTAATTGTAGGATTTTTAATTAGAATGTCTGAAGATAATGTTATAAGCGTAAAATGCCGATTGTTAGAATTATTTTCTACTCTGGATAATGTGGAAATGGATCACATTGAAAAGTGGATTTGTAGTCACTCATATAAGAAAGGTAAGAAACTACCGAAAACTTGTTTAGTCAGTAGTAGAAATACAATTTCATTTTTTAATCCAGTAGAACTATCCACAAATAAAATATTAATATGGGTTTATGGACATGATTTTGTTTTAAGTTTTTTTTAAATATAATATAACCTCAAAAAATCTTTAGAATTAGACATTTTTTAGCCATAAAATAAGTTTATTGTATAAATTAAGATTCATAATTCCAGATTTAGAAATGAAGAAATCACTAATGAATTCAGAGAAATGTCTGGTAAAAATTGGCAAAACTATAAAGAAGATAATACCTTATAATGCGGAGCTTCCTTCAGAAACGATAGTGCCACCTACTGTTGGCGACCAAGCTGATGTTACAAAAGAAAGTTCATGCCATATAGATGAGTTCCTGTACGATGATGATGAAGTAGAGGAACTAACTAAGCAAGGGAAACTTCAGCGCTATTATTGTTTGGATTGTAACTCTAGGAATATTAAGGTCAGTGCCAAAGTACCTTTATAAACCTTAAAATGACCTTACTTTTTGTGAAGTATTGTTCATTTCTACTTTGTAATTATATTACTTTGTAATCAAAGTGTGAAATATAAATTTGGTGGTAAAAAATATTTATTTTTCAGGAACTTACACTACTGTCACACTCAACATCTAGGAAATCATTACAGTGCATATTCAAGTTTCTTCTGCCAAAAGACTTAGAGGACAAGCAAATATTGGATGTTGGTTCAAGATTAGGAGCAGTTTTATATGGAGTAAGATAAAAACAATATTTTAGTAGCTCCTTTATAGGAGCTGAATAAATTATGATTTTTACTACATCACATGGTCTAAAATAATTATGATGTAAGGAAATGTTAAATATTTTTTGTAGTAAATAAAAGCCAGTTGCTTTTTTTTTATTTTTTGTCCTTTTTCAGGCATACTACTTATCAAATGTCGGTAGTATTGTAGGAGTGGAAATGAATAAGGAGTGCTGTGAGCTTCAAGAAAGAATAATTGGGCAATATTCAATGGATGCTGACAGAGTTAAAGTAGTCCATTCAGACATACTTGACCGAAGTGACATAGTCCATAACTCTGACATAATAGTAGTCAACACATTGGACCACTTCTTAGATGCAGACAAACATAGAGAAATATGGTATTTCTTCAAAAAACACATCAAAAAGGGAAGCTATTTAATCACAAGCAGAAGTATGGCTGATACATTGTCTGGTCTGGAAATTTTTGATGAACTTATTAGTTGGATTACTATCTGCAGGCCAAATCAAATGGAAAATGAACTGCTTTTCACCCCTGAAGATTATGATGAAATATTTTTATACACTGTAAATTAAAAACTTTTCCAGTACATGTTTTTGTTTTATTTGTTTGAAAGACATCACAATGTTAATAGCAGGAAATCCCAATTTGATCGCACAACTATAATAGAAATTGCATGGAAATGACGTAGCCATTGTGTATGTTATGCTTGTAAAGAAGCTACGTGAATATATGGAATCCATGGAATGGAACTAATACATGCTAAGTATAGGTTTGCATATTTTCCATTCTATGAATGGATTAACCTACCTAGCCTAAGTACCTATATATTTTTACAAATATGACAACCCACGGACGAAGGGCGGTTTTGAGACCCACTCACATGGGGAAAACAGCGAGTAATCTGTAAGCAACAGAATAGATATTTGTTTTGTTATAACCGCAAAGAATATTACATCGATGATATTACCTACAAAATCGGGGTTCGGGGGCAAATCTTTAAGCGTTTTGTTTTCAAGTCTTACAATTAAATGATGACACTTGACTGAGTTGGAAACTAAACGCGAATTTTTGACGTTTTCAAAAGAGAATTGAATTGAAAGAAAAAAAAAATGGCGTTCTATTGCGTCTGAGTTATGCTGTTTTCGTAATTTTTTATCCCTAAATTTTATTGAAAGCGTATACTTTTCATGCAAACATTTGATTGCATTTCTTTGTTAAAATGTGGCATGAGGCAAGGAAGCAAGAGCGGATGATACGGGGAATGATAGTGGACTATCGGCGACGGGCCGAGCGTCGCAAGGATTTTTTATGAGAAAATAGTAAGTTGTCCACTATTTACAGCTTCTTTGAGCTATGAGAATATTCATCTTACTCCGCATCTAGGACTTAATAGACCTGTGACTTCTACCTGTCTAATTACAAATATCGAGATTAATTTCCGTATTACGTCTAATGCCTTCCTAAATTTTTATTAAATTTTATTCTAGAAAGCGGAACCAACACAATTCCTACAGCTTCATGGACGGCCTTGTAAAATACACTTGGACCCGGCGGTAGCAGCCGCTGGTGAAGGCCCAGCTATAATGTACGTATTTTTGGTCTAGGAAATAATACTATGTTATGATATACAGTCTTTGTGGATTACTGATATATTTGTATGACTTTATGAAAAAAATATTTAATCTTTGAATAGCGATTATAGATTTCTATAATTTTCCAGGATGCAATGGCAAGGTGACCCACAGAATATGATTGACCGTTTTGATGTACGAGCACATTTAGATTTCATTCCAGAAGTGAAGTATCCAGACATACCACCAGAAGAGCTAAGTACTGAAGAAAGGCAGTGTAACTATGAGAGATATAGAATCCTGGCTCAAAATGCATTTCTTGGCATAAGTAAGTATATTTTTAATATTTTCTTAACATTATAAAAAATCTGATTATTACTATGACAATGTAATTCTTCAACACTCATGCTTGTGTCTGTGAAGACCTTTCTTCTTAATAATTTCTGTATCTAATCTAGCACTACATCATTTCTACTATCATGCAAACACATCTTTAGATGCATGCAGTATTATAGGCTATATGACATCATAAATGAATTATAGTGTGTATAGAAAACCTTTATACACCATAAATAGTGGACTCAATCTAATTCCGTTAACTACTTTACTTGAAGGCTTAAGTATATTTCAGAGGAGTTGAATTCACTGTTATAAATTAGTTATTATTTGTTGCAGGCGAAGATAAATTTCTCCAACAACTAGCAATCGAAGAACAGTTTGGTGTCACAATAGAAGAAAAGGAAATGCAGAAAGAGAAGCTCCACGAAAGGAAAGGGACCGGTGCAGCTATAGGCTACAATTATAATGATCCCGGAGCCCAACCCTCTAGCTCTAACGGTAGATTCAGCTTACCTTACACTGCTGCCAACTTTGAAGGATTTTGTATTTGTTTGGATGCGGGGTAGTAATTTGTTATGTAGGAAATGTTTGGAGTATGTTGATGGCTATAGCATTACATTACAGGCCCAGAGGTCAAAAAAGTGGAACAGAAAGAGTCTGATGATGATTCTGATCTTGACATTATTGATGTGGACCTCAGTATTGATGTAAACAAGATGGACGCTTCACAGGTGAGGCTATTGTTCAAAATTTGTATTTTTGTAAAATAATGACAAAAATTTAGGTGGATTCTAGTTCAAATATAATTCTAGTTTTATTGATGTGATTATCATTTTAAATAAATTACCAAAATTTCCCCTATATATTTTATTTCAGTTTTGTGTGTTTCAATCATTGTATTGGTAGTATTCTATTTTTTTTTGTCTTTTTATTTGTGTATTTTAAGAAGTTTAGTTGATAAATAGGAAAACATTACCTGCTAGCCTGCCATAGACTTAAGTAAATGATTGTCATAGTTAACATTAGAAATATTACAGAGTCAATCATGTCACAGATGTGATAGATAGATAGATAGTAGATACTTTTAATTTACAGCATACATCTTCATCTGAATTCTGTCTGTTGGCTTAGCTATTTATTATTTTTATTAATAAATATAGATATTTATTTATTTCAGGATAGTTTTTGTCCTGCAAATTTTATATTGTCAGTGTGCCTCCCTCAAGCAAAAGCTAGTTTTTAAGGAAAAAACTTTTTAATGCAGATTTTCTAAAATTTTTGTTAATTTATCTATACAATTAAAGAACTGCACGTACTAAAGTACTGTTTGAAAAATACCAAATTGAACAGTACAATACATTAAAAATAGGTACATCACAATATACCTATATGCGAGAGTTTAGATGTTTGATACTCAATCACAGATGGATTTTCATGAAATTTGGTACACGGGTAGAAACATACTGGGAATCGCACATACGGTATTTATTTTCATTCCAAAATGACCACGGGAGTAAAGCTCTGGGGTGCAACCAGTAATATTATTTACTTTCTGGGGACGCCAGCGCAAGCACCAGACTGGTGATCAGTCCTCATAATGTGACCATTTCACCCAGTTCCCCGAGACCGTTGTTGGTGACCCACTGCATCTACCTGTTACTTTGCAGAATTTTAATAACTGCCTTTTTTTATGTCGCTCAGTCAGGTACCAGGTCTGAGACCGTGCAACTAATCCTACTAATATTATAAATGCGAAAGTTTGGATGTCAGTTTGTAACTTTGTGAATTTGTGAGGATGTTAATAAATCAAGCAAAATCTACTGGACAGATTTTTATGAAATTTGGTACACGGGTAGAAAAATACAACAAAGCGCCGGGTTGCAACTAGTAACTAATATAATTTTGTGGAGAGCAGGCTCACATACTGAACTCGGTGGGGCCCCAGTTCGGCATGGCGGGCTGCGATCTGTTCTCGTTCCTGACTGGGGACGCTGATGACGCGGAGCATCAGAAGCAGTTGCTGCGGGAAGAGAAAGAGAAGGCGATGTTTTCGGGGAGAAAAAGCAGGAGGGAGCGAAGGGCACACCGGTGAGTTATTTATTGTATATTAGCTTTCACCCGCGACGTCGTCCGCGTTTAATTTAATATAGCTTATATATCAGGTTCATAGCGGCGTATCATAATGAAATGTTTGTTATTTTTGTTTTGCTCTGTTTAAGTCAATGGTCTCTATACGGTTTCACCGCACATACAAATCGACCGATAGGCATTATTGCATGAATGCATATTTTTGTATATTTATCAATCAGTTCACGATTTACCTTCGCACATCATCGCCGCGCGTCGCGTTCATGTACTCACTAGCATTTAAAAATTTTTGAATACATTTGCTTTTATCTCAGCAGCATCTATTTATTTATCTTACCAGCATATTTAAACTCTCTGGAAGCAATTACTTAAGAGGTCATTCCTTGAAACTGTATTGCACACTGGCAAAGAGAAAACCGAAGAAAAAATTTCTATAAAACCGTGTGTTTAGAGACTGGAACAAGTTTAACGAAAATGTCGTCACTGCACCTTCTGACAACAGTTTTAAGAACAGATTAGACAAAATCTCCAAACTTCAAGATACACACGCATCAGCTTATTAAGCTGCTAGTGTGTTCAAAATATAATATAATAATAAATAATCCCAATCCTAACTAATATTATAAATGCGAAAGTGAGTTTGTTTATTTGTTTGTTTGTTTGTTACCTCTCCACGCTTTATGTACTGAACCAATCTTCCTGAAATTTCGCATACATATAGCTGGAAGTACGGAGAAGGACGAAGGGTAACTTTCGTCCCGGGAAAAAGCACAGTTTCCGTGGGAAATTCACGCGGGCGAAGCCGCGGGCAAAAGCTAGTAAATAATAAAAAGCATCAGCTACTCAGGTGTTAACATACAGTCACTCTATTCCAGAGACAAGAAGCTAGCCACCCGCGTGGTGTCGGTGCCCTCGTACGCCGTGACCGCGACCCCGCGCTCGCGCTCCGCCAGCCGCAGCCGCAGCTCCGCCAGCCCCGACCACCACGACATAGAGTTCATCACCTCCTTCGGGGACGAGCGTGAGTCTATGGTCACTGACAGAGACAAGAAGCTAGCACCCGCGTGGTGTCCGTGCCCCGCAGCTCCGCCAGCCCCGACCACCACGACATAGAGTTCATCACCTCCTTCGGGGACGAGCGTGAGTCTATGGTCACTGACAGAGACAAGAAGCTAGCACCCGCGTGGTGTCCGTGCCCCGCAGCTCCGCCAGCCCCGACCACCACGACATAGAGTTCATCACCTCCTTCGGGGACGAGCGTGAGTCTATGGTCACTGACAGAGACAAGAAGCTAGCACCCGCGTGGTGTCCGTGCCCCGCAGCTCCGCCAGCCCCGACCACCACGACATAGAGTTCATCACCTCCTTCGGGGACGAGCGTGAGTCTATGGTCACTGACAGAGACAAGAAGCTAGCACCCGCGTGGTGTCCGTGCCCCGCAGCTCCGCCAGCCCCGACCACCACGACATAGAGTTCATCACCTCCTTCGGGGACGAGCGTGAGTCTATGGTCACTGACAGAGACAAGAAGCTAGCACCCGCGTGGTGTCCGTGCCCCGCAGCTCCGCCAGCCCCGACCACCACGACATAGAGTTCATCACCTCCTTCGGGGACGAGCGTGAGTCTATGGTCACTGACAGAGACAAGAAGCTAGCACCCGCGTGGTGTCCGTGCCCCGCAGCTCCGCCAGCCCCGACCACCACGACATAGAGTTCATCACCTCCTTCGGGGACGAGCGTGAGTCTATGGTCACTGACAGAGACAAGAAGCTAGCACCCGCGTGGTGTCCGTGCCCCGCAGCTCCGCCAGCCCCGACCACCACGACATAGAGTTCATCACCTCCTTCGGGGACGAGCGTGAGTCTATGGTCACTGACAGAGACAAGAAGCTAGCACCCGCGTGGTGTCCGTGCCCCGCAGCTCCGCCAGCCCCGACCACCACGACATAGAGTTCATCACCTCCTTCGGGGACGAGCGTGAGTCTATGGTCACTGACAGAGACAAGAAGCTAGCACCCGCGTGGTGTCCGTGCCCCGCAGCTCCGCCAGCCCCGACCACCACGACATAGAGTTCATCACCTCCTTCGGGGACGAGCGTGAGTCTATGGTCACTGACAGAGACAAGAAGCTAGCACCCGCGTGGTGTCCGTGCCCCGCAGCTCCGCCAGCCCCGACCACCACGACATAGAGTTCATCACCTCCTTCGGGGACGAGCGTGAGTCTATGGTCACTGACAGAGACAAGAAGCTAGCACCCGCGTGGTGTCCGTGCCCCGCAGCTCCGCCAGCCCCGACCACCACGACATAGAGTTCATCACCTCCTTCGGGGACGAGCGTGAGTCTATGGTCACTGACAGAGACAAGAAGCTAGCACCCGCGTGGTGTCCGTGCCCCGCAGCTCCGCCAGCCCCGACCACCACGACATAGAGTTCATCACCTCCTTCGGGGACGAGCGTGAGTCTATGGTCACTGACAGAGACAAGAAGCTAGCACCCGCGTGGTGTCCGTGCCCCGCAGCTCCGCCAGCCCCGACCACCACGACATAGAGTTCATCACCTCCTTCGGGGACGAGCGTGAGTCTATGGTCACTGACAGAGACAAGAAGCTAGCACCCGCGTGGTGTCCGTGCCCCGCAGCTCCGCCAGCCCCGACCACCACGACATAGAGTTCATCACCTCCTTCGGGGACGAGCGTGAGTCTATGGTCACTGACAGAGACAAGAAGCTAGCACCCGCGTGGTGTCCGTGCCCCGCAGCTCCGCCAGCCCCGACCACCACGACATAGAGTTCATCACCTCCTTCGGGGACGAGCGTGAGTCTATGGTCACTGACAGAGACAAGAAGCTAGCACCCGCGTGGTGTCCGTGCCCCGCAGCTCCGCCAGCCCCGACCACCACGACATAGAGTTCATCACCTCCTTCGGGGACGAGCGTGAGTCTATGGTCACTGACAGAGACAAGAAGCTAGCACCCGCGTGGTGTCCGTGCCCCGCAGCTCCGCCAGCCCCGACCACCACGACATAGAGTTCATCACCTCCTTCGGGGACGAGCGTGAGTCTATGGTCACTGACAGAGACAAGAAGCTAGCACCCGCGTGGTGTCCGTGCCCCGCAGCTCCGCCAGCCCCGACCACCACGACATAGAGTTCATCACCTCCTTCGGGGACGAGCGTGAGTCTATGGTCACTGACAGAGACAAGAAGCTAGCACCCGCGTGGTGTCCGTGCCCCGCAGCTCCGCCAGCCCCGACCACCACGACATAGAGTTCATCACCTCCTTCGGGGACGAGCGTGAGTCTATGGTCACTGACAGAGACAAGAAGCTAGCACCCGCGTGGTGTCCGTGCCCCGCAGCTCCGCCAGCCCCGACCACCACGACATAGAGTTCATCACCTCCTTCGGGGACGAGCGTGAGTCTATGGTCACTGACAGAGACAAGAAGCTAGCACCCGCGTGGTGTCCGTGCCCCGCAGCTCCGCCAGCCCCGACCACCACGACATAGAGTTCATCACCTCCTTCGGGGACGAGCGTGAGTCTATGGTCACTGACAGAGACAAGAAGCTAGCACCCGCGTGGTGTCCGTGCCCCGCAGCTCCGCCAGCCCCGACCACCACGACATAGAGTTCATCACCTCCTTCGGGGACGAGCGTGAGTCTATGGTCACTGACAGAGACAAGAAGCTAGCACCCGCGTGGTGTCCGTGCCCCGCAGCTCCGCCAGCCCCGACCACCACGACATAGAGTTCATCACCTCCTTCGGGGACGAGCGTGAGTCTATGGTCACTGACAGAGACAAGAAGCTAGCACCCGCGTGGTGTCCGTGCCCCGCAGCTCCGCCAGCCCCGACCACCACGACATAGAGTTCATCACCTCCTTCGGGGACGAGCGTGAGTCTATGGTCACTGACAGAGACAAGAAGCTAGCACCCGCGTGGTGTCCGTGCCCCGCAGCTCCGCCAGCCCCGACCACCACGACATAGAGTTCATCACCTCCTTCGGGGACGAGCGTGAGTCTATGGTCACTGACAGAGACAAGAAGCTAGCACCCGCGTGGTGTCCGTGCCCCGCAGCTCCGCCAGCCCCGACCACCACGACATAGAGTTCATCACCTCCTTCGGGGACGAGCGTGAGTCTATGGTCACTGACAGAGACAAGAAGCTAGCACCCGCGTGGTGTCCGTGCCCCGCAGCTCCGCCAGCCCCGACCACCACGACATAGAGTTCATCACCTCCTTCGGGGACGAGCGTGAGTCTATGGTCACTGACAGAGACAAGAAGCTAGCACCCGCGTGGTGTCCGTGCCCCGCAGCTCCGCCAGCCCCGACCACCACGACATAGAGTTCATCACCTCCTTCGGGGACGAGCGTGAGTCTATGGTCACTGACAGAGACAAGAAGCTAGCACCCGCGTGGTGTCCGTGCCCCGCAGCTCCGCCAGCCCCGACCACCACGACATAGAGTTCATCACCTCCTTCGGGGACGAGCGTGAGTCTATGGTCACTGACAGAGACAAGAAGCTAGCACCCGCGTGGTGTCCGTGCCCCGCAGCTCCGCCAGCCCCGACCACCACGACATAGAGTTCATCACCTCCTTCGGGGACGAGCGTGAGTCTATGGTCACTGACAGAGACAAGAAGCTAGCACCCGCGTGGTGTCCGTGCCCCGCAGCTCCGCCAGCCCCGACCACCACGACATAGAGTTCATCACCTCCTTCGGGGACGAGCGTGAGTCTATGGTCACTGACAGAGACAAGAAGCTAGCACCCGCGTGGTGTCCGTGCCCCGCAGCTCCGCCAGCCCCGACCACCACGACATAGAGTTCATCACCTCCTTCGGGGACGAGCGTGAGTCTATGGTCACTGACAGAGACAAGAAGCTAGCACCCGCGTGGTGTCCGTGCCCCGCAGCTCCGCCAGCCCCGACCACCACGACATAGAGTTCATCACCTCCTTCGGGGACGAGCGTGAGTCTATGGCACGGACAATTATAGAGAGGACATATTTCTCCAAGAAAAATTGCGCAAGCTAGGGTGCGCGGGGCACTTGGCTCCGCCCATACTAAATAGCAGACCGTTATAAAACACTGAATTTCCAGAATTCTAAAAGTTCATCTACTTACCAATAGATGGCGCTAGCTTTTCGAGACTTTTATTATAAAAATCGGACAAGAGGAAGAAAGAAGTTAGAACGCTGGAGTCTGATATAGGAATATCAGACCTAGCCTAGGAAGGTTACTTTATGCTGCGGGCGGAGCGGCGGGCAACAGCTAATATATCTTATAAATCTATTTCTTATCCCAGAATGCATTTTTGAATGTACTGTAAAATTCGGATTTGAAAATTTGATAAATATGTTTATGGTCTGTTAATCCTCATAAACTTCATTTGTTTTCAAATATGTTTTTGTTCACAGCTCCTCCGCCTCCCAAACCGTTGTATTCTGAGAAATTGAAACAAAACTTGAAGAAGGAACCTCTCTATTCTGATGTTGTTCGCAAACCACCAAAACCCAGGTAATATAAATGTCTGTTAAAGTTTTCTCTTGTGTTTAAATCCTTGAAAAAATTATATCACATACAATCTAATCACCTTACTATGAAGTCCGGGCGACATAATATGAGTTAAGATCTTTATTTCATTTATTCTTAGGCGATCGAGTTCGTCCGAAAGGCCGCAAATGGGACCCCATTTCCCATCCAAATCTCGCTCGCGTTCAAAGTCGAGGTCAAGATCCCCCATCCGTTCCCGTTCGAGGTCAAGCTCAAGGTCGCGAGGGTCAAGATCAGTTTCAAGAGCACGATCGGACCGGTCGAAATCACGTTCAAGACCTCGATCGGTTTCTCGCTCGAGATCCCGCTCGTGGAGAAAGTCTAGATCGTATTCCTCGAGGTCGAGGTCAAGGTCGTACAGCCCGAGGTCAAGGTCAAGATCAAGGTCACGTAACTACAGGAACAGACGTTCGCGGAGCCCTCAAAAGTTTGTATTTTTGTATATTACTGTCACTTCGAGATTTTCTACGAATATTTTTTTATAAATAAATGTTATATACTGAAGTTGTATTAAATTGATTTAAACTCAATTCTTATTGTTGTATTTATTTAGGATTATTATTTGGATGCCTTAACGTTTAGGACCAAAACAACAAATTCATACAATAAATTAATGTGACGTCACTTCTGACAGACCTAATACACATTTATAATCAAAAACTTGTTATTTATATTGACGAATAACATATATTTGTTTACTATTTCCAGTCAAACTAGTGGTTATGACAAGCATAATAACTCCAGGTCCAAATCGTTCGAAAGGTAAGCCCGTCTTATGTTTGTTATTTATGGAGACGGAGAATACTGTTTTTACATGTTCTTGCATGAGGTAAGTTTTGAAAGCATATGTATACTCCCTTTTTTCTTAATTGTTCTATTATGTAAACAATCTTAACATTACTTTTTGTTGAAAATAAATCAAATATTAGTTTAAACCTAAACATTCTAAAGTAAAACATTTATTAACCACGAAAGTAATTTCCTAAAAAGCCTATTTCAATTTATATTGTTGTAAAATCATAAAAAGACATGGTAAGATTGTTTACATAATAGGACAATTATGAAAAACGGACTTTACAAGGTATGATACAGCTACAGTGTCACGTCTTAATCCCTTACGGGGTAGACAGAGCCAGAAGTCGCGAGACTCAATCTGTGGTAATGGGAAAATCATTACATTGATTTGTAAGTACAATAATGGTTTTTCCTCAAAATATGCTGTTAATTTTAACAATTCTTACTAATATTAAAAATGCCAAAGTGAGTTTGTTTGTTTGTTACGTTTCACGTTTTATCTACTGAACCAATCTTCCTGAAATTTCTCTTACACATAGAAGTACTGAGAAGTACGTAGGGTACCTTTCATCCCGGGAAAAAGCACTGTTCCCGTGGAAAATTCACGCGGGCGAAGCCGCGGTCAAAAGCTAGTAGGTAATATAACGCGAAACTTGACGCAGGTGGCGGCACCAAGCATATGCAGTATGCTATTTTGGATGACGTCAAAAAAGTGAGGATTTTCAAAGCAATATATTCCATATCAGCATGCATTTACGGGTGTTTTTCCTTTGCTAGCTCTGATCGCGGAGCTTCGAAGCCAGTACCGCGGTACTACGGACGAAAGGCCGAGGATAAGTCCTCTAGCGAACTGTCGCTGGACTCTGATAGCAGCGAGGACCAGCAAAACAAGTGAGTTATGTTTTTAGTATTCTTTCTCTTTCTCTCTTTCTCTCTTTCTCTCTTTCTCTCTCTCTCTCTCTCTCTCTCTCTCTCTCTGTTCAGCCCTTTTCAACCCTACGGGTGTAGGCCTCCTTCATATTATGCCTCTTCTCCCGGTCTTGGGCAATCTCTATCCATTTCACACCTGCTGTTCTTTTAACATCATCCGCCCAATGCATTTTCGGTCTTCCCTGTGGCCGTGTTTCGCCCCACGATCTCCACTCCACCAGAGATTTGCACCCTTGATGAACCTTCTGTAAGAATCGTAGCAAGTGGAAATCGCTAGTCTCTGCCTACCTCCATGGGAAACCAGGCGTGATAATCCGGCTAATCGTTGAACCGCCGCATTTCAAAAAGGCCCTGTTTTTGAAAACTGCTAGCCGTAATGTAATACCGCGGATTATACGATCCGACTGCGACAGTATATGTACCTACTTTTAGCATGTGTGTGCTAATCTTTTCAAATAAACATTTTCATTCATTCATTACCGATCCCCGGTCGGGTCAAGATGGAAAATGATCTTTATCAGATATACCCGGGTCTCGGATGTCTATCTATAAGTATATTTATTATAAGATATAGTATCGTTGAGTTAGTATTCATAACACAAGTCTCGAACTTACTTTCGGGCTGACTCAATCTGTGTGATTTGTCCGTATATATTTATTTATTTATTACGGGGGGTAAGTACTTGACACAGAACCTAAATCTTACATGGTCTACATCGCGTTTGTCTAAACTTTATGTAAGTACGGTCAGTTCTTGCAGTTCATCAGTCATTGCAGTCAGAATATACAAGGCAATATGATCTTTAAGGCAAGGCAATAAGGTCTTTGCGTACATATCATATGCAGACTTCTTAACCGGACGATCGCCAAGGTAGAAGATGCCGAGATGACCTCACAGTTTATGAAACAATGTCCAGGACTAGTTGAGATGTAAAAGGGAGGCCTTTGTCCAGCAGTGGGCTAATGTAGGCTGGGAATTATGATGATGTTTGCCCAGCAGACACCAACAGGCTAGAAAAAAAAACTATTACATGAACACGATTTTTTTTTATCAATATGATTCATGTGAAATATGATAGGGTAATCAATTTTTTTTCCAATTCTATATTCACTTGGTGAGCTTCATGTTTTAGTTTTTATCGAGAGACTTGTTTTTTTTATCTTGAAAAAATGTTGGTTTTTTCACGGAATGTATTTAATTCCGTGAAAAAACCAACAAAGTTCATGAACATTGTGATTTTTCTTAAATGAAAGTTACCGTATTTCCGCTCACTAGTTAGCGTGGCGTTGGCATCTGGCAGACCTTACTCGCCAGTAACGCCAACTATTGAGCGGAAAAACGATAATCCTCATCATTATGTTGAATATGGAACCAATTTATAGCTTGACCGGGAATATAAAAACCCTCGCCATGTTGCGGAAAAGCAATAGAACTAATTTCTTATACTGACAACTAATTTAAAAACCCATCTGTCATTTCTCCTGTCAAAGTTTGACTTTCAATCAAGAGCGGATCCAGTAGGTATTTTTTTCTGGGAAGGGCACCGTTTTCCATTCTCGAGAATATTTCCGAGAAACTTTAAGCAAGTTTCCGCTTGTTCTTTGAAAATTTCGAGAACGGCACATCACTAATGGTGGCGGATTATTTTTTTAGAAATACTTACTTGCAACTAATTTAAATTTAGTAGTAATAGTTTCTTAGAAACTATTACTACTAAATCCTGTTATTTCAACAACTCAAATCTTAATTTGATATGTACTGTTAGGAAGCTGCCTCCACAGTAAACTCCATTTATTTTTACCAGTCCTATCATGTAAACAATCTTCACAGTACTCTTTGTTGAATTTTGTTGAAAATAAATCAAATATTAGTTCAAACCTAAACATTCTAAAGTAAAACATTTATTAACCACGAAAGTAATTTCCTAAAAAGTCTATTTTTATTTATATTGTTGTAAAATCATAAAAAGACATGGTAAGATTGTTTACATGATAGGACTGGTAAGAATAAATGGAGTTTACACTATATTATAATCTATGCTCTAAAGTATGTACACAAAATAGCAGTCGGGAGAGGGGGGGCACGTGCCCCCGTGCTGCCACCCTTTTATACGCTACTGCTTCAGCCTCTAATTCAGCGTTTTTAAATTTCAAGTCAGGCTTTAACATAATATTTTTTCCACTTCCAGATCGGCAGGCAATAAACCCAACACAAACCAGAATCAGTTACGATTGTCTGGAAGCAGCTCCAAAGTCAGTAAGAATCATTGCTTACACCGTACGCTTATGTTTACACGCGCAATACCTGTTTTGTTAACTTCTCTATGAGTTACCAAATGAGTTTGCCATTTTCGTTTTTACCTTAACCTTGTTTTTCAAACAGAAAATAGAAGTAATTAATTTTATTGATGGTTTTTGCCATCGTTAAAAGAATACACATATGATACTTGACAGCTTATTTTAAAGTATGTTTGTTTCTCATCTTTACTGAACATATATGGTATAGTACAGACGACAACAGATCGATCTACACATGGTCATTGCAAATTCGCTATTGTTACTGTATCTCGGAATAAATGAGTTGACATTTGAGTATTTCCTTTCGATAAGTTTATCGTAAGGTAACATTAATTATGAAAATGCCGTATGGCGTTAAGTCCACCATTTGTACATAATTTTGTACAATAAAGTTTTAACTAAATAAATAATTAATTTCATAATTCAAGTGTGAACTGTATGTAAATGCCAAACCTTATAAACTTTATGACCTTGACCTTCAATAAGATACTGCTTCGACTAACTGCGGATTCAGTTTTGTAATGGTGGCACTTCACATTGCTATTCGCGTATTCGTAGTTATTCGACGTACATTGCTTATTTTTATACTAGCTATTCATTGACACGAGACAAAACTAAGCAATGTACGTCGTATTGCTACGAATACGCGAATGCCGAATAGCGAAGTAAAAGTGAAGTGCCACCATAGTACTTACTTATATTTTTACCTTTACATTACCTATGTAACACAGCATTATATAAAGTAGTCAAATATACTTTTACTCTATTCCACAATATCGGATTCTATTCGATAGAATTTATATAATTATCGATGTGTACTTGTTATATAATTATTATTTTTAGTCCACATCAGTCCACAGTTGGACATAGGCTTCTCTTTTCTCGCGGCATTTCCTTTGGTGCCAATTAAATAATATCAGTTAGAATTTCAAAACAATTCTATTGTTAATTCTTCTTGTAAAATCTGCCACATTTTTTGACATCACTTTAAAGAATATTTATGTAATATACCTACTAGTAATTAAGGTTAAACACTTCTACAATTGAAACAAATTATGAACTTGTTCCAACATGCCTTACCATTAAATGATGTGCAAAATACGAAATCAGTGGTCGCTTTTCATACATGAAGAATTTTAAGCACCTACACAATATTTTCATATGGCAATAAATTCAAAAACGATATCTAATTATTCATCGGGTTATACCCATCTATGAAAAGTATACATCTAGGGTCGTGTTCAGACAAGAACTGGCTCTACAAATAAATTGTAAATATTGATATTGGTAAACATTTACAGGGTCCTTCGCGTGAAACGCTCTCGCTCAAAGAGAAATTGAAAAGGAAAATGCAGGCGCAGTTGTCAAGGCAGCGTGAGTTTTAAATATAAAGTCAATTTAGTTTATGTAATTTAATTTAGTTGTCCATGGAGAGCGGTGATCGATTACTATCAGTTGACTAACTGACTGACTGACATAGTGATCTATCAACGCACAGCCCTAACCACTGGACGGATCGGGCTGAAATTTGGCATGCAGGTAGATGTTATGACGTAGGCATCCGCTAAGAAAGGATTAACGCGACACTGTTCCCGTGGGAAATTCACGCGGGCGAAAGCTTGTTATCTATAAACCGTCTCTATTTAAAAATGAACCTTATAAGTGGTAAAATGAGGTTTATTTTGAGAAGTGGATCATATTTCGGTTCATGGATGTAGCCGTTTTAGAATTAAATAATAATAAATTTCTTTTTTGACCAAAAAAGTTCCATTATTACAACTTAATATTTGCATCTGTGCCTGAACACCTGAACACCTGTTTTTCGGGTAACAGTGCTCCTTCCTCCGAAAATTACAACCAAGTAACATTACGAATAAAATTATAAGGTACCTAACTAAGTATACTGCTCAGACGAATGAAAAAAGAATAGACATGACATACCTACAAAAAATCGTGCATACAAACCCGATTTGGCACAAAGATGGCGGTCTGTCCTTACTAATAATAGACACAAAACATGGAAACCGGCCGCATAACTACAGTTTGTATATAGATTGTTATGCCGGGTCTATTATTTTTTATAAGTCTATGGTATACTGTGTGATTGCAGTGAAGGCAGACAAGCGAGCGGAAGAAGCTCGTAAGGAACGCGAGAGTCGTCGCCAGGCGCGGCGCGACCACGAGATGCGACAGCTCGCGCTGCAGCTGCGGCGGCGGTGAGCGCATGACTCATGCTTTTTTTATGCTATATAGTAGTTTTCGTCATCAGCGTACCCAAAAACCTATAAAACGATACCCATGTTGTAAAAAATTGTCCGCGATCTTGGATCTCAAAATAAATGTTATTTTCCTCATCAGCGTCCCCAAAAACCCATAAAACGATACCCATATTGTAAAATAAAAATAAAAATTGCCCGCCATCTTGTATCTCAAAATAAATGTTATTTTTATCATCAGTGTCCCCAAAAACCTATAAAACGATACCGACGATACCTTTTTGTAAAAAAATTAAAAAAATGTCGGCCATCGTGGATCCAAAAATAAAAAGTAATAAAGTAGGTACCTAATCGGTTTCGAGTCGGGTGGAAAATGATACGGAAGAGATATCATCTATAGCTTTGTTGGATTGGAGAGACTGCCTTCGGCGTCTCGGCGTTTTTTAAAAACATTAACCCTTAAATTAGTACCGCACTGCCATACTAATGAAATTAGTATGGCCGTGCGGTACTACGCACCCCCCACGATTGCCCCGCGTAGGGGCCTTCGATGACCGACTGTATGAACCATATAAGTAGGCTGTGCTTCTACCTTACGCTACCCTTTGAATGTTTAGTTTTAAAGGCTTTTCGATGGAAGAGCATAGCCTTATAATACAGGTGTTAAAAAATCACAAATACTAGGATTTTCTGTACCAGTTTGTTAAAGAAATAAACATTTGTTTTTATTGATTTAACTCTATTGCAGACAACGAGAAATGAGGCATCAACAGAATCGCAGATCCAGTGACGAATTCTCTGATGGGAGTCGTTCGCGGTCGTCTTCTAGGTTAGTGATTTATATTAAACTAGCTTTTGCCCGCGGCTTCGCCCGCGTGAATTTCCCACGGGATCAGTGCTTTTTCCGGGATGAAAGGTACCCTATGTCCTTCTCAGTACTTCTAACTATGTGTTTGCGAAATTTCAGCAAGATTGGTTCTGTACATAAAGCGTGATGAGGTAACAAACAAATAAATAAACAAACAAATTCACTTTCTCATTTATGACTATATATGATATACTAGCTTTTGCCCGCGGCTTCGCCCGCGTGAATTTCCCACGGGAACAGTGCTTTTTCCCGGGATAAAAAGTAGCCTATGTGCTATTCCAGGTCATTATCTACCTCTGTACCAAATTTCATCGAAATCCGTCCAGTAGATTTTGCGTGATTGAGTAACAAACATCCTCACAAACTCACAAATTCACAAACTCACATCCAAACTTTCGCATTTATAATATTAGTATGGATTACTTTGTGGCAGTAACAAAGTAAGTAATTCGGGATTTGAACCTGCACAAAGTTTAAATTCCGAGTCAATTCCTCGTTAATAAGATTCAATATCAGTCTTATCAAAATTGACTGTTATAAAGTTAAAGCTATCTCAAACGACATTGGTACCTCATTTATAGAAAATGTTTCGCGCTTATAGCCTCAAAAATTTCAGACAATTTGTTCCGTTGCGCTAAAATTTAAATAATAATTTAAATTATTTTTTTTTATATAGAGAATCGCAGTCAGACCAACCAAGAGAAAATCGGAGCGCTTCGAAAAGCCCGTCTCCACAACCGATACCTGTGTGGGAAACCAATCGGAGTGTCCCCCCGCCGCCCTATAATAAACCAGAAACAAGCGAAAACAGCTCTTATCCCAACCCACGAAGGCGGTTCCAAGACAATGAACATAAAGAACACAGGAACGAATATGAACACAGAAATGAATATAGCGACCACAGAAATGAGTACGAAAGGCCGAATTATAATCCTAACAGATTTGAAAGGTATCCGAATAGGGATTTCAATAGCCGTCAAGGGGAGAATTTCAATCGGTCCGAACATAATGATGGAAGGTGGGATCAGGGGTATAGGCGGCGAGGGTATGGCCACCGAGGGGGTGCGAGGGGGTGGCCGCGGCGCGGGGGAGGGGGGCACTATGGTGATGGACCTTCGAATCAATATCAAAGGCATGATGATTACAGGGAGGAATCTGATGAACAACCTAAAGTTAAGTTGGTAGATTATTAGGATTATACTTTGTTTTAAGTCTGTTATTTGTCCAGTATATTTTGTTTTTAGTGGTGATAGAGAAATGACCTGGGATAGAGAAATGAATTTGATTTGACTCTTTTTTTTTTGACGCCTTTGAACGCCTAGTTTCAATAAAGAATTTCTGATTTCTGAATGTGATACTTTTCACATTTGCTAAATATTAAAAATGCACTTTATGTATAGGAATAAGGTTCATTTTTAAATATTTAGGATTAAAAAATTAAGGTAAAACTATACCTTTTCAGTGCGCTATGGCGCGCCAAAAAACTAGCGTAATCCTTGATAACAATATGTATAATGTATTGCGCACGAGATATGTTTATCCTAGGTCATTTCATCATTCATTTTTTTATTATGGCTCAGAAATGAAAAGACAGGTTAAAGATTGTGTGAGCAGGACGGCATTAAATATTATACCTGAGTGACAAAGATAGATTGATTTAAGGTAATTCGTTTAGAACTTTAGATGTTATGTATTTGTTTTATGCCGTTGCTTGGAGCGAAACCATTGATGATTATATTTTAGTCAACTCTTGTTTTTAGTATTATTATAATGATGATTACGATTAATGATGATTATTTATACGTTTTTGTAACTTGATATCCCACTACATTAACATTGCTAAGTCGTGTGTGATATTTCATGCCATGACACCGCAAATAAGAAGAAATGTACCTTTTTGTGTATATAAAATTCATGGATTCATTTTTGGGTCTGTTATCTGGAATTATAGCATGTAAACAAAAGGATTTAAAAAAATAACAACGCACGTAGTTGATGTTAAAATTCAAATTATTGACACATAATTTAATTCATCAAAATTAAGGTATAGTCTGAAAAACTATTTAAAAAATCGCATTTAAGGGGGAATAGTCGGCTGCTCAAAGTTAAAAAGTAGCTAAAATGTGACGTCCCTAAATACATACATACATATTATCACGCCTTTTTCCCGTGGGGGTAGGCAGAGACTAGCGATTTCCACTTGCTACGATCTTTACAGATCTCTTGCTTCCTCTACACTCATCACTCTCTTCATACATGCTCTCCGGTTATGGGTGCTCCTAGTATCTCCCTTTTACGTCCCTAAATAACGGTTAAAAACAGTTTCCCAGCCAAAAGTTTTTGTGATGGGTATCCTACTTAATCCTCCTGTAGCTAGCAACATTTATGTCGTAAATATGTCTTATGTTATCATAATATGTTGTACCTTTATTCCTCAAAATGAATTGACGTTTCGTGAATTTTTACTGTTGTTAATCTTTTAAATTTTTAATCAAATAAGAACAAAAACAAATTTTAATATCTTCCCTGTATACGACTGCCATATAGAAGTATGTAATTAAGTGTACATACCAGTACTATTTATATTTAGGCATGTATTAAAGCAGCTATTGTATATTATGTTCTAATTCAATGAAATAAAATACATTATAATTTATATTTGTTTTATTTCATACAAATTCCTATAAAAATGTAGTTTGTACAAAATAATTAGGTTTAATGACTCGATTAACTCTCTCTATTTATTATTTACAAAATAGGTATAAAAATCCATTTTAAATTCTGTATAACACTTGTATTTTAAAATAAAAAGTATGTACTTATATGTTACCATTATATATTAATAAAATATAACTTAGTTATTGCAATTTATACTTAATTTCTATAATTAAGTACATAATTTCTTAATTAATACTAAAAATACCACACGTCTACAAACAAATATTTAGAACAACATTTTGTATGAACCAACTTTTTTTCTAATAATAATTCAGTCTCGTAATAGACATTTTTGGCAATTTTTAATCCTTTTTTCATGGTAATTGCGCATGATCAAGCGGGCAATTTAGATTTTTGGTTGGTCATTTCGTTTTCTAGAACTAAAGCCCTCTAACGATGACATTTTGGTCGCGTATCATTTCAAATGTTTTATAGCCTTTTACTCGATTTCCATATCCCACCCATACGAACTTACTCTCTATGGCTGTCAATTTAGCAGGGCTTGTACCAAATTCTCATATAAAGTACCGGTACTTCGTCATCGTTATCACAAGTTCGTAGGTAATGTCACAGAATTAATATAAGGTAATGTTAAATAAGATAGTAACGAAAAAGAAACCATAGAGTAACGATTTAACGAATTGTTTAATCGCTTACTTCCATACAAATCAGTAGACAAGAGGCACTTTTGGCGTTCGCTTTCGCTTTGATGACTGAAGAAAATTGTTTTCGTTATCTGAAGAAACTGACGAATTTAGATATCGTGTTGTTACAAATCAATGTAATAGAGTAGGTAACGAATTGTTTAATCGCTTACTTCCATACAAATGAGTAGACAACAGCACTTGGCGTTCACTTTGATGACGGAAGAAGAAACGATGACGAATTTAGATATCGTATCGCTACGAATCAATGTTATTGTTAAGGAGGATTTATGCTATCTATGGAAGAAGAAGAATGGCTTTTGTTTATGTCTGTCACGAGTGTTCCGCAGCTCACTTATATACTTATTTTCTCAGATTCTTCGGATTTTTTCTTCGGATTAAGGAAGCAATAAATGATTATGATTCTTTTTAATATAATTTCTGTTAAAACCCTTCTTGGCATCACCAAGATTTGGTGACCCCGACGTGATATGAACACGCAAACTTCTGCTTGCATTGACATTCATAACCTTCTATTTGGCTAAGGCTTTTGGGATTTAGTCGCTAAGCGTGTCTACATCGATGTCCTCGCTGTCCTCATTGTCCTGTCTGGGGGGGAGGGGGGCGGCGCCCGGCGCTCCGCCGCGGCCCTCCTTGGTGTGGCGCCACTTCATGCGCCGGTTTTGGAACCACACCTTGACCTGGAAGAATAATGACGAGTGTAACTCTTTATTACACCATGAATATAAACTCCTGTTTATATTCATACAATAGGTAAACTCCATTTATTCTTACCAGTCCTATCATGTAAACAATCTTACCATGTCTTTTTATAATTTTACAACAATATAAATTAAAATAGACTTTTTAGGAAATTACTTTCGTGGTTAATACATGTTTTACTTTAGAATGTTTAGGTTTTAACTAATATTTGATTTATTTTCAACAAAATTCAACAACAAGCTAATTATTAAAAAATAAAAAACACGACTGACAACTCACATAGCCTATGTCATTCGGGCTAATGCAAGGAATCTAAAAATACCTCTCACATCAAAATGTGTTAAGCCGTTCAGGACTTATGGTGGAATAAAGAAATTACATACATACATACATGAACCCTGAAAACATAACACTCCTTTTTTGGTCAGTCGTGTAAAAAGTACTGTGAAGATTGTTTACATGATAGGATTGGTAAGAATAAATGGAGTTTAGATATCTTAACGGCTAATGTATACATTGGCGGCCTTATCGCTACAGCAATTTCTAATACAACTTGAAAAATATGTCCTTCTTTCTTGCGCTGTCGGGTAAAATATCTTCCGAAGAAACTTCCGAGCACATGCAACCAGACTGTTCAAAACCAGAGTGAATAGGCTGCTACTGGGTAAGCTACACCGTAGACCCCATCTCTGTCTTCGGACAAGATTGTGGTCAAGAGCAAACCCATATTTTATTTATTATTTATTTAAAACTATATTGCACAAATTATGGCATTCTCTACCAGTCAACTATTAGACGAAGCAGAGAGGAGTAGTATGGTGGTGCGATAAAGTGCAACGCGAAAATATTGCGAATATATTTTATAAAAAAAAATGAATAATGTATGAATAGCCATCATAGGTACTTATTGACAAATATTTCCAGTCACTAGCAGAATAGAATAATGTAGGTATTATCGCAACACAAGGTGTGATTGGAATGTGTGTTGATAGGCTTATTCCTAAAATCTCAGGGGATTTTGATTCCCTGTGCAGAAAACGTCTAATTTTGGGCCAGGATCTTCGAAAGGGATTTTGGGAATAAGCCAATATTTTGTATAGCTGACCAACCTGAGCATCAGTAAGACCGAGCGTGGCTGCCAACTGTCGTCGGTCCGGCTTCGTGATGTACTTCTGTATCTGGAACCTTCTCTCCAAGCCCTTCCTCTGGAGGTTGCTGAACACTGCGCGTGACCAGGAACGCTTGCGTTTGCCAGTCGAGGAGACGTCGCAGCGGGGGGGCGGGGGCGGGCTCGAGGGGAGGGGGAGACGGTATACTGCAAGGATAAACATGGAATTATTAAATAAGTAGTCTGACTTGGATGTTTTGATTCCTATGAGTTTGTGAATTTGACTATGTTTGTTACTCAATCGCAAAATTTTCTAGAAGGATTTTGACGAAATTTGATACACCTATAGAAAAATACGGGGAATAGCACACATTGAGCCGGTATACTGCAAAGATAAACATGGAATAATAAATAGTCCTACTTGGATGTTTTGATGTCAGTTTGTGAATTTTTGTTACTCAATCGCAAAAATTTCTGGGAGGATTTTCACGAAATTTTATACATCGGTAGAAAAATACCGGGAATAACACAAAGAGCGCTTTTTATCCCGAAATTTTAACGAGAGCGAAGCCCCATGGCACTGCGTGTGGCTGCGACCATGGTGACTGCAACTTCGCTCGAAACGTCAGCTAATAGGTAAATGAGGTTAAAAAGTTGAATGAAGACTTAAATAGCTCACTTTACACTTATCACTCTCTCTTCTGTACGTACTTATAACAATATAGAAAACTAATACAAAAGTTTCTCGTGTCAATTCTGAAGTTAAATCAGCATTAGACACCGTTTATGCAGGCTGAAGTAATAAAACTTCAATGTTGATGGATATAGTGAATGTTAAATAAAACTTGACGCAACGTCGTCAACTCTCGAATGGCTCTTTCATAGGATGGTGCAGTAAAGTCAACGATGTAAACCCAAGTATACAGTAAATAAATGTCATTTTATTGCAGGAAATATTATTAACCTCTCTGAGAGTGGAATTGGACACAGTTTCCCTTAGAAACGTAGTTTTCTCAATTGTTTTTGCAATACGATAGTTAAATTGTCTATGCATTTTCTTAGCTAAAAGTTTTGGTTCGAGCAGTCTGGTTAGGTATAGCTTGTCATTTCGAAATAAATATTGTTTATTTTGTGTGATAACGATAAGCGGGACATTTAATTGCTCTCGTTGGGGACAGCGGAATGTGTCAGTAGTTCTCTTTCCGTGCAGATTGTAATAGTCAACCAAGGGAATGGATTTAAAACTGGGGATTTTGTCATAGGCGACCTGTCACCTGTCACTAAGTACTTACATATAATCTGAATCTCTCTCCAATCCACCAATTAGGGACACTATTTAGCTAAGCGTGGCGTGGTATCCGTGTCTCAAGACTCTTGGCTCTGTGGCTCTGTCTATCCCGTAAAGGATAAAGGATAGATACTGTATCTGTCATATAAAACCTACAACAGAATGTCGACTACGACCTCAGACTACGACAGCATGCATAGAGAAGAATTATAAATATTTTATCGATATTTTTCTATGAAATGCTGCCAAGTTATTATCAAAAATGAATTCCTGGTGCTTGATTTATACGAAAACGATACCAGACACGATATAATGTTTCAACAGAATAGGCAGGAGTTCTTCGCTTGTAGCGCGCGGGGTGCATTCCTCCCTCAGGTACTTTATTGATGATGGTAACATTTATCGACACGAAGTCTGGGACCACTACAATGTATATCAGAAGTCGAAAGTTATCCATGATATTAAATACGAAATTCTACCATGACCGTGCAATAATAGAAAAAGTGCGAATTTTTAAAAAAATCGTCCTAGTAACATGGGCATATTTTGTAAACTATAAGTCCTATCAACATATATCCAATAGCATTATTATAGAGAATTTAATGAAGAACATATTGGTCTTTGACAGTTTATGCGTAGCTTTTACCGTTTTCATAAAAAATGAGAGAAACCACGATTTGGGACATAAAAGGGGGGAAAGGGGAGGAAACATTCATTTCTCGAATTGTTTCTATATCAATATTAAATTACATATATGAAAGCTACATTCATGCCAAGTTTCATGCTTTCTATCCGGATGGGACCATAAAATTGATTTTTGTTAGGACAAGGAGCCGTATTAATAGAAGATTTTTAAGAAAAAACACCAATAGGGGTCTTCATGGCGGGGCCAATAATAGAAGCCGAAACCATTTTTTGTGGAATTTTTGTTTTTCTGTCTGTATGTTTTTACGCGCATCACGCAAAAACTACTGGACTAAATTTGATGCGGTTTTCACTGTTGTATTGTAGAACTTAAAATCTGACGTAAGTTTTTTTTTATATTAGAGATTTGAGTTCGTTTGACCTCAATCTTGCCTGATGGGAAGCATAGATGAGGTCTAGGGTGGTACACGCAAACTCAAAATATGCTTATTCGCTCTTGCCTTGAAAACCCCTAAATTATACATGCCGGGAAACAGCGACGCGGGGAGAGAATTCCATACCTTAGTGGTTCGCAAGATAAAGCAGGAGGCGAACCGAGAGGTGCGGTGAGCTGGAATATCAACCACATATGGATGGAATCCCTGTCCACGCCAAGTCGTCCGATGGTGGAATGGTGCAGTGGGAATTAATTCGTGTAATTCCTGTGCGCACTCTCCGAAGTGCAGTCTGTAGAATACACACAGACTTGCTACTAGTCGCCGGTGATGGTGAGGCTCTGAAGCCATCCTGCCGTAAGCGACTCAACATCCACGAGCCTTCTGGCACGTCTGTCGATAGCTTCCAGGGCTTCGAGCTGATAGCGGGCGGATCCATCCCACAGATGGGAACAATACTCCATACAGAAGCGGACTTGCGCTGTGTAAATGCTCAACAGTTTGTCCGGAGTAAAATATCGTTTGACTTTGGAAAGGATGCCTAACTTTTTAGAAGCAGTCGCCCTGGTCTTAATATAACTACTGAAGTTGAGATTATATGAGAAGTTGATACCAAGAAGTTCGAGGTGATTAGTTACAGGAAGAGGCACACCACGGAAAGTGAGACCCAAGTTAAACGGGCTCCTTTTAGCGGAAAACAGACACGCCTGCGTCTTAGAGGCATTGAATCTCACGAGATTGGCATCACCCCAGTCGAAGACAGCCTACAGAGTGAGATTGGTACGGTCCATCATTGCCTGCCTGAGATCGTCTATTTCCAGTTTTTTTGCCTTTGCTCTAGAAAAATATCTTTCCGCAACGGTGCTATCATCCGCGTACCTAATAATACCGGGTTTTAGCAGATCGTTGATGTTTAGCAGAAAAAGCGTTGCGGAAAGTACAGACCCCTGAGGTAACCCGGTATTAATTGCCAAAAGGTCAGAGGAGCAGCCGTCAATGACTACTTGAATAGACCGTTCCCTCAAGAAATCAAAAATCCAAGTACAAAGGCTGGCGGGGATACCATAGGCGGGAAGCTTTGCAATAAGACCGTCATGCCAAACTCTGTCGAAGGCCTCCGAAATGTTAAGTCGAAAAGTTTCATCTTGATACGCCGCTTAGAACCTGAGATATGCGCGGACGAAGTCGTGGGCACAGGCTAGTAAATAATATTTCTATAGAGGTAGATATTTTCGTACAGTCTGCAGAAATTCACTTCTGTGAATTTCTGCCTTTAGAAATAATAACATTTTAATTAGAATTTTGGAAAGTCTGTAATTTAGATATAACCTCGAAAAAGTGAATTTTATTCACCTAGACAAAGTAGCCTAGGTTTGCCCAGGTGAAATAATGTTAACAAAGCGGATTTGGTTATCACTAGGGTTTTTATAAAATAATGTTATAATCGTTTTGTAAAATAAATAAAGAGTTAATGGTATTTCACAATGTAGGTCCCATGGAATCAACGAACATGGAATTAATAGATACTATTACTTTTATGGTAGATCCAGCATTTTGATTAGTTGTGATATCTTTTATAGAATAGAAGGCAAACGAACATGCGGGTTGCGGTCTTTAAAATTCTTCCGTTACTGACTGATTGACAGACAACGCACAGTCAAAACTACTAGGCGTAGGAAGATGAAATTTGGCCTAAGGAACCTACATGGTTCGTTAAGGAGTGTAAAGGAGCACTATACCGGAGGATTTCCCAAATTTCCCACGGGAACAAAGTTAATGTCTACTAGCATGGCTAGTAGACATAAAAATGGCCAGAAAAAAGAAAATTTTGATAATACGTATGTCAGATAAGTACTTACAATTTACTTTTTAAATTTAAGTGTTTGTAGATAATGCTGCAGTAGTGCAGTAGGTATGTAGAGTTTGTTGCGCTGCTTCTTCTATATTTGAGCTTTGGAGCCGGTGATCGTAGTAAATTTGGTTAAAAGTATCTAATTATTGACATCAAAGTGATATTTTAAATCCGACTATATTGAAAACAAAAGAATTTATAAGATATTGAAAACAAAAGAATTTGTAAGTTATTGAAAACAAAAGAATTTGTATTTTCAAAGTTCACCAATCAAGTAGAATTTGAAAGTTTTTAAATGTACTTCGCAAAACGTTAATATAAAAAAATACTACCAAGGCGCCAATAAAGTTATTGTTTGAAATTTTCTTTTTTGGTGTCGTTTTTATTTTTCTCTATAGGGAGATAAGGTCAAGAAGGATGAAAATAAAATTGAAACAATGGCTTTCGTCCAGTGGGAATTAAAGGATAGTCTAGGTAAGTTTATTTGATAGAAGATAGTTATTGTTGAAGTAAGTACAAAAGTTCCATCAGAACTTTCTTTGCACAAACTTTCATTTGGACAAGTTTGGATGTTGTTACCTCTTGCTCTACTTATTAAAGCTTGTTTTTAATTTGCTTTTTAATTTATCATTTTATTTCAAGGAAAGCCTCTGCGAAAACTTATATCTACGAAATGAGTGGTACGAAGTTGCTTCCCCTAAAATACTTTTATTACAAATAGATACAAGCAAGTACCTATGTATTCAACTAAAATAGACTGAAGGCATCGATTACATTAAAGAAGATCTGAGTAAAATGAAAAGAAACTAGGGGAAGAAGACAGTGGAATAGACCAAGAGACCACAAAAATAAAATGTAGCGCCAACGATCAAGTGACTTTTCATTAAAAATCGTACCAGTAGAAGGTCTCAAAGCGGGGTGCAAATGGCTGTACGGCAGCGGCAAAGGCAGCTGAAGCAGCGGTTCATCCCTACAGCACCGGTACAGGGCTGCCACGCACCCCGCACACGGAGGTTCCTGTCTCTTCTCACTCTCACTCACTGCCACTGAATCAGTCGCCAGGATACTCTCCACACTAAACTTCAACTTGTGCGAACCCTGTTCACTGTTCAATGACGTCATTCTCACACCAAAACCGAATAGGACCTCCCGCATTGACAGCGATTCAAAAACTGAAGCTTTCCAGTTTCCGGCGGCCGCGCAAGCGCAGTGGGCGTGGCTTAGTTTTTACTCCCACCTGATTGGTTGGAAATCACTGGGCGGAGTGAGGTAAGCTGCAAGTAATATAGTTTGTACAACATAGTGAACAGTTGTTTACAATAAAATGCCACTTAATGGGTTTTATATGGGTTTGTTAGTTGAATTCAATTTAATTGCCGATTGGTTTATGTCACTCCTTGGGAGTATCTACCTATTAGTGTAGAGTGGGCAGCTAAAAATGCTATATCTAGGCAAAATAAATAGTGTACCTATTTATTTTGCCTAGATATAGCATTTTCATTAGATAAGTAGGTACATATAGTTAAAAATATAATGTAAGTGTGGTATCACTACATAGTATAAAACAAAGTCGCTTTCTCTGTCCCTATGTCCCTTTGTATGCTTAAATCTTTGAAACTACGCAACGGATTTTGATGCGGTTTTTTTTAATAGATAGAGTGATTCAAGAGGAAGGTTTATATCCCGTGCGAAGCCGGGGCGGGTCGCTAGTATTATAATAAAGAAGACCGAAAATGAATCCATAAATTCATTGTCTTTTATTGAATTGGATAAAATATTAATGTAAAAAAGTTCAAGTAAATTTAAAAATTCAAATGTGTGTCTTTTATTATAAAATTTATTTTTAATTCTATTTTTTTATTATTTTATCAATACAAATATTGAATTTTGTGGTTATTTTGAGAAAACTTTGCAAACCAGTAGAGACTTTATGTGTGACTTAGAACTTAAAATGGAAATGAAGTTACTTTTTATCTAGATAAATGACAATGGGAGTAATTATATCGATAAAATAATAACAAATAAATCCACAGATCTCTCTTATTTTTAGGGTTCCGTACCTCAACTTTGTTGTCCGTCATCTGTCAGTCAAGAATATTTTTCTCACGAACGCATGAAGATATCAAGTTTCATATCTATCAAATACTCGGGTAGGTCCAATATGGTCTGTATCAGCTGCTATAATCAAACTACTATACGTCAACGTGTTACGTAGTAAATAACAGTTGGCTCGGACCGCGAAGCGAAATAAGGTCTTGAACCCTGAAAGCCTTCGCAACGTAAAAAACTTCTTAAAAACAAAGACAAACTACGTCGAAGCTGAAGCTGGACACTAAAGCTATCCCGCTAGGACGCGCGCTCTGAAGCCACGGAAACCGCACCTCACACATGACGATGAAATAAGGCGTTCACCTTCCTTCTGCCGTACCTGCTATACAACAGTTCCGTCTGCCGTATTTGTTATACGGAAAGTTCCGCCTGCCGTGCCTGCTGAAAATCAGTTCTGCCTGCCGTTCCTGCTGAAAATCCTCCTAAAAGTCCTAAAATCTATTCCGACCGCACCCGTGCCCGCGTTTCGTCCTCCCAGTGTTTTTTTTTAGTAAACCTGTATTTTTTAAACTATTGTAAAAATATCAATTCTTTCTATTACATAGTTACAAAATCTGTTATTTACTACATAACAAACGTAATCAAAAGATGTGACCATAAATGTTGCAAATTTTCGCATATTTTCCGATCTCAGAAGGGAATCAAACCTACGGGGTATTTCCCGTTGTCCTACAATCATGAAATTTGACAAGAAGCGTCATACAGTACTTGTACAGGAATAAACCTGAAAACTGTAATACTTATGTGTACGGAAACCCTAGGTGCGCGAGTAAGACTCGCACTTGGCCAGTTTTTTTTTTGAACAGCTAAACACTGAATCCGGATCAAAAATGACCGCTCATTACACAATAAGCAGCTCATATAAACACGCTCGTCTTTCCGAGTGGTGCGATCATTCGATCTATATCGAGATATCGGAGGATGAACCGCAGGTGCTCCCGACAGGCAAAATAAACCGAGCGGTAATCGATTTTAAAGATTCTCAAACGATTAATAGCTATTCGAGTGCGCGAGCGTTTATAAACAATGTGCTCCTGAGAATTTTTAGAGGAAATTTTAGGTTAATAACAATATAGTTGGCAAATAGATATTTACCTATAACAAAAGTTTAAACGTACGAAGTTTGCGTACAAAGGGGAAATACTAAGCTTTTTAGGCACACAAAATAAATTAGAACTAAGTACTTTCTCTAATCCTATGATTTGAAAATAAATATTTTGGTTAAATTTCGATGACATAATGCATGTTTATGTAAGTATGACATCCAAGATCAGCTCCCAACGTCGAAATTCCTCAACGGGTACCTAACTGCACAGACATAATTTTTGACTAAGTATAGGTATAACCAATTGATTGGAAAATAAAGTATTTTTAACCTGTCTCTTAAATGTAATGGATTTACATAGTTTAAAAATTTGTTTTTGTTTAAAAAACTATAATAGTACCTACATTACGAAACAAGTGTGCAAAGTTGGTACCGAGTGTGCGTAATGACCAAATGCACACGTGTATCGTACGACGTTTTTCAACACACTTGTGAGTAAAAAAAAGTAATGTGGTCCTAACATCTAATTATCGGAAAACGATTGCGCCCTTTTGTCATTCCTCCACTTTATAAAACATTCGTATTCCACCAAGTACTTACGTTTGATTTTGGAGGCAATAAACTTTTACTTGCATTACGCGCCTCGTTAATGATTTCAGGTGGATTAAATTTACATATTCTTCCATACTAGTCGACATTTTATTAAATATTTAATATGCTAACACGGCGAAAATCGGAAAATGTACCTAACAAACACAACATAATAAATATAGTCTTGTTTTTTATTCGCGTGCCGCCGCCCGCCGCCCCGCGCCGTGCGCAGGGAGCGCGCGGTGCACGCTGCGGATGGTATATCGCCATACAGCCAGTGCTTGGCTGTATAAAAATCATTATCTTTGCTTATTTAAAATCGGTTGTTATTTTCCCTATTTGATCTTATATGTATTATGAGGCTAAATTAAAAATGCTTTGTGGAATTCATTACACGCATTAGTTTTCTATCTTTTGTATAGCGCAGTATGGTAATTTTTATTTCCAAACACCTCCGTAATATATTCGTAATACCTTCGTAATATATGGCATTATGGGCCTAAATTCGATGTAATAAGACCCACTTTACGAGCAAGTGTGTTGAAAAAGAATTTATTACATCCATATGCATTTATTTATAAGAGATATTATGAAAAAAATACTGACCGAATTGCGGGATATCCGCTTGATGCTTATACAAAAAAAATTGCATGGTCCAATAAACAATTTAGTTAGTAGCACCTGCCATACAAAAAAGTGACTATTAATAAATAAACAGAAATCAATATTCTGATACCAATTTTGTTGTTTCTAATGCACAAGTACTCGTTAAACAGAAAATAAAAGGTAATTAATGGTTTAATTAACAAACTATTTTTAGACATTAGTATTTAAAAAGTCACTAACCAATAAATAAAAGAAACGTAACATGAGTCCAATAAAGCATGCTATTGAGTCGCAATAAATATCGAATGCTAATAATCGATTAATATTTATACAGCGACTATCGAGTATTCGTTCATTACCGCATAAAGGCGAGTTGTAAATCAGGCTCACGCTTGGCCGTAAGTCACGTCGCTAGGTGCTAAGGACCATGTCGTTAGCAGGATTGTGGGGCAAAGCCGGGTGAGAAGATTTGTGACGACAAGTAAAGGGGGCGATACATTTCAGATGGACAACATTTTTAGTGTGAAACTTGTGTGTGTCTTTGACGTGTAAATATTATTTTCTTTCGCGTTCCTGCCACCTTCGGGAATGAATGTCATGAAGGGGACGGAAGTCTGTAACAAGAAATGAAATTCTTTATTCTCGACATTGGATGTATAATAAGTATTGCTTATTAGTGCCAATAATTTACTCGTACTTATAGCCAATTTTACAACAGATGTATGTATTTGTAGTACCTACCATTCTTAGTCCATCAAATAGCTAGCGCGCGCTTCACAGCTTCTATTTAATCTTCCATTAACCACGAAAGTAATTTCCTAAAAAGTCTATTTTAATTTGTATTGTTGTAAAATCATAAAAAGACATGGTAAGATTGTTAGGGCAAGTAGGAAAAAATAAGTTTACGAGTATCTACGCTTTGAAAGCGATGATGGTCCAAAGCGTAGAAACTGTGAAGCGCGGGCTATTTGATGGACCAAAAAATGGTAGGAAGGGTACACTTATACATTCATCTGTTGTAAGGCTCGTTAGTACCTATTGTAGGTAACTTGAAATTGTGCAGAGAGTTTATTGTGCTTTTGCGTCGGGGATTAAAGAAACCATGTACGACCCCCCTAAACTCGAAAGCCAACGAATCAAACGCGTGCCTACTATCATGATTCAAACTCAACGCTAAATCATATTCTCTATGGTTTATTTTCCGATCGCCCTCTGCGTTTTATATTGGGCCGTAATTTGTTGATACGTTTTCAAACACTTACTAGCCTGATTTATTCTCATAGAGAAGTAAGATGCGAATTATTTTAAATTAGACATGATACATTTTATTTAACTTTTTTCTCTTCAGCATAAAATAAAGCTTTCCTTGTATGCTCTATATCCGCCAACTTATGAGCAAATAATTTCGAGAAAGTACTATGATATGAATGAATTTCAGCTCAATTCTCTTTGCAGACATTCCAGATGGTAAGGAAATTCGACATGCCGCTAACACACATTAAAGGAAAAAAAACTTCATTAACTTTTTTTAGAACATAAAATTATTTTATTACTTTGCTACTTTTCTAACGTATAGATAATTTACGGGTGTAATCAAACCTTGGACTTCCGTGTATAGTTTCCAAGGAATCACTCGGGAGATTTATTAAGTCTGCTCTTGTTTACTTGATAGTAAAGTATTCGATTGTAAATCTTGATCGTCCACCGAATTACGCCAAGGCGCAAGAGTAGCAATTACTGGACGTGTCTACAAGAATTAAGCACCTACCGAAAGTTTACAGAACAAATTAGTAATTTGTTTTTATTACATGACTGTAAAGTAAGATATTTTTTTATAATATTTATGAAAAAACTAAAATTATTTTTCCGAATCATTTGTATGCTAATTTATCGGAAAGTTCGAGGAAAATTTGTCAATTTTAGATACTTACTTGAACTTAATATTTTGAAAGCAAAGCAATCGCAATTTTTGGTGAAAATGAGGGTGACGTGATTTCTTATTCATAATCTGGTTTTTATTCAGATACCTACATTTTAGATTAAGGAATGGATAGAAACCCAGTAAGTATAGGGTTATCGATAAAGTCTTCAAATTTAAGTCTCAAAATTTATTTTTAAAGTGTATTTATTTCCTTATCAAAAATACTTTTTTCGCGCTTTTATAGAGCGACAAGTCAGAATAACCTCTAATAATAATTAAGGGTTTCCTTGTCCCATCCAGTTCCAGTACATCTCCGGCGAGGGCTGGCCATCCGGAGTGAGATAACAAACAGAATAACATCCTACGAGGGCACTGCTCTCGGTCTAAATCTGTGCTAATCATTTGTTTTCATTTCAACAATTACGTTTCATTAATCGACAGCTGTGAGGTTACAGAGGTTGAGTAACTTGGAGTGTTTCGGTTTCTCTTTGTTCATATCAAAATGATGAGTATCGACACATTTCTTCTTTTACTTTTGTTACTCAATATAGTAGAAGGGTAAAATCGGCAAGCTAAATGGTGTTGTTATGAGTTCAGTATGGTGTAGATATCATCATTAGATTAGGATACTTATTTATATCTACCTAGGTAGGTGGACGTGAAGAATGAATTTGCTGATTGAATAGATCAAATTCCTCTTCTCTCAGCCGAAAGACGTCCAGTGCTGGACAAAGGCCTCCCCCAAGGATTTCCCCAACGACCGGTCCTGCGCTGCCCGCATCCATGCGCAACCCGCGACCTTCACCGGGTCGTCGGTCCACCGAGTGGGAGGCCTGCCAACACTACGTTTTCCGGTTCGTGGTCGCCACTCGAGAACTTTTCTGCCCCAACGGCTATCTGTTCTACGAGCTATGTGCCCCGCCCACAAATCAAATTCCTAGACTGATATTTTAACGAATTTTCGACGATAGCTTTATTATTTTACATGAAAACATTTTTTTTCTTCATAGTAAATTGCCTTACTCATACCCGTGTTGTTCGGAGTTCTCAGTCTTACCTACTTGTCGTTTTAACAAAACACTTTTGAAAACAGCTGTAACCATGTGTAATTTAATCAGTCATCATAAGGTCATCATGTTAAAAAGCAAAATCTCAGGCACTTAAAACATTTTATTGATCAAAAGGTGAACAAATTGATAAACAATGAAGATTAAAGTCAGTTTTGTGGAACACCTGGTGAAGTTTTGTTACTTTGCTTCAGATTTTTCCTTTTCAAAATACATTTATGCGCATTTTAATGTTTGGATTGATTTGTTGTTATAACTCTACAATATTTTGTATGTGGCGAAAGTACAGAGAGACTACATCAGTTGTAAAATGTAAAAGTTATAGCTATAATCTATACATATAATAAATCAGTAAAAATATTTTGTCAGTACATTTAGTATTTTTGACTAAAATGGATAGAGGGACATTTAAAAATTCCCAAACTTTGTCATCCTTTAGAGAGCAGGTAAAGTCTCACTATCTGAGTCTTTAATTTTATTTATTTCCATATTGTCCTGATTGTGTCATGAATGTGTATATTTATTTTATCAATGTTTAGTTTATTTTTAATTTTATTTTTTTTATCCTTTATCTTTAGTGTTTACTGCACCCTAAATTTTTGTCATGTATATTTCCTTCCACCCAAAGGTTGGCTGGAAGAAATTGCATTTGCGATAAGCCCGCCTTTGCGTTCATTTTTGTATTTAATTTTGTCTCTTTTGTATGTTCTTTTTGTAAATGGTGCAATAAAGTGTTGATCTATCTATCTATTTATCTAAAAAGAACAATGGAAAGCAAAAAAAAATTTTTGGAATTTCTTGTCTGTCTGTATGTATGTACGCGTTTCACGCAAAAACTACTGGACGGATTTGAATGAAACTTTTTTTGTTGTATAGATATTAAGCCTGGGCAACATATAGGCTATAATTGATTTTGAAAACTGGAACACCTGATGAAGAACCATACCAGAACAGCTAAACTATAAGAAATATGGATATGGTGCCTTAACAAAAGTCGTTCAACCTGATGAGCATTTTCTGCTGACGTATAAAAATTGAAGATCTTGAACATCTGATGAATAACTCCAAGAGACCAGCTACACTATAACATATATGGAAATGGCGCTTTAGCAAAACTTGATTAATCTGATGAGCATTTTCTGTAGACGTATAAAAATCGATGATCCGAAACATCTGAAACAGTTTGGAAAACAAAAAAACTTTTCATCTAAGCGAAACTCACGCGGGCGAAGCCGCGGGCAATAGCTTGTATAAAAATATTATATTATACCACCACATGTACTAAATCAAACAATAATTATTATAACCGTGAAAATTTGTAAGGATTGATGATGTTTGTTAGTTTAGACGCATTAAGATGGGTAACTACTGGATGGATTTCTATGAAATTTGGTAAGTACATGGGTTTGAATCAAATTTTATTTAGCCCAGCTAGTGCGTGTAGTCATATAGACAAAATCTCAGATCTTTTACTTATTATCTAATGACGAACCTAAATCAATTACCACAAAACCACACGAGTAAATCACCGGACCGTATCAATGAGGCATTATCAATTCGAACGATTAAGTATTTATACAAATGGCCGCTCATATTGGGTGTCCCAATAAATATTAAATATCGGAGCTCACATATCAGCTTACAGTTTACGGGGCCGCATCGACAACTTTACGCGCGGGGGCGGTAATAAGTTATTTTTTTTCGATGCCCTCTCACGAATCGGTCTCGGATACACACGCGCATCGCTTTCTCTGAATATGCATGTCGCATGGATTAAGGAAGTTATCTAAATGAAAAGAACCCAGAAAAATACAAGAAAATCCTTTGGTTCTCAACGTAGAAAATCTTTTGAAGTTTCTATAAAATAATAACTCTACTTAAATAAAAGTGTGAACAGTATTTGTAATCATAGCTTATAAAAGTCTGTCTAACATTTATAAAACGAAAAAACAAGGATGTTAATCATATAGAAAATGGTTTAAAATTGTGCTTTAATCTCAAATCTATAACCTCTGCTGTGCTGTATACAATAGTAAATTAATTCTTCATTTACCGTTGTTTTTAATGTAACAATAAAAGCAATTGAAGGATTAAGCTAAATATTGTTTTTTTTTCTGGATAATTCTTATAATACCTGACTTTTTATACAAAATGTAACATTAAATAATATTATTACGAGTACCTATGAATTGTGACGTGGCAACATTCAGTCAAAAGTAATATTAATATAACATACGATAATGCTAATTAAAAACGGTAAGTGTGCAGAATACCATGCTAATTAATCGATTATGAATGCTTATTTTTATTCGATTTAGCTCAGGAAGATTCTTAGTAAATTATGAATTATTCAAATTGATTGTCTGATTTGTTTTTATATTAGCAATTATTGACGCTTTGTAGTTACATAAGATAGTAAATTAAGTATTTATGCTAATTAAAAGTATGGACAAATATCTAATTTCCTTCACAATAGTTTTCTTTGAGCTACAAAAATAGCTAATCTAAGTACACGGGTAGTATACATATTATAGTACGCTAGAGAACAGTATTGATAAAGTGAGTACTAAAATATGGAGGAGTAGAGTAGCTACTATCCCAGGTAAGTTACTGTACTTACTACTTGCTTTCCTCACCCTGTGTCTACTCTACTCTACCACACACTTTACCGACTTCTCAACCAATGTAAAGTCGTAGAAGAGTAAAACTTTTTGTATCAGCGATCATAGTATTCTATCAGTGCGACGTATAGACTTTCTATAAAATACTGATAACCCCTACTTTAAAAATATGAATTCAGGTGAAACAGTTACTCTACGAGTTTTTGACTCTACCCTACACTGTACACACACATTGTACTACTGTATGCGTAAAATAGATGAGAATGTGAACAACATTTAAAATCCATTTATTTATAATTATGAATAAATGGACTTTACATGTATTTTAATTTGAGCAATTTTTTTTTAGTTGATAAATTAAACTTGCGTATATTTAATTTTCAGTTATCGGATGACCAATTTACAAACAACTTTTGTCTCCGTCGTATTCAGTATTATTATTGTTAACACATTTTTTTATATAAGTATAACAATATCATCGACGGAAAGATGCTGGTGTTAACATCTTCAAGTAAGCAACTATAGTGTAGTGTATGTTAGGATTAGAGCTTAAAACTGGGGATTCCTCCACTCATAGGCGATAGGCTAGCAACCTGTTACTATACCTGAATCTCCATTCCATCAGAGAGCCCACTATTCAGCTAAGCGTGGCCTTCGAGTCTTACGACTCTTGGCTCTGTCTACCCTGTTAGGGATAAAGACTTGATTCTATGTAATATTTCTATGTTAGGATTAAATACTAATACTAAACAGCGATAACTCCCAACATAGTCGAGCGATCAGTGCCTCGTTAAAGGGCAATATAAATCGAATCGAGCGTATTAATATTTAATTGTAGGCGCGATATCATCACAGACGTAACTAACTGTTAATAAAGTGTATTGTTGACGGGTATTATTGTCGTAACTCTGAGCGAACGAGGCGAGCTTTAGGGGCGTATTCTTAAAGTTTGACTGCTGAGAGGCTTAGTTTTGTCATCGAATGTATTGCTAAGTCATTCGACTTCAGTGACGCAAATCACAAGTCGAATGATGAGTCGGAAGTTGCGTCTCATCTCAACTGCCTTTTTACAACGACAACGCGATGAATTAGCATGCCATCGGAAGCATTATCGAATTCATACTGATATTGCAATTGACATGTTACACTATTTTACTAAAATGAACCAAGGGGGAGACATACATACATACATAGAATCACGTCTTTATCCCTTACGGGGTAGACAGAGCCAAAAGTCGTGAGACTCGAAGGCCACGCTTAGCTGAATAGTGGGCTCTCCGATGGAATGGAGATGGAAAGGGGGAGACAAAGTATTAAATTTCAATTTTATTTTTTCAATTTTGAATTTTCAATTGATGAATTGAAAACTAAGTACTGTGAGAATTCTCATAATGGCGGTATTCATTGGGTATATTTTCCTGGAAAGAATATTTTGCTACAAAATTAACGGCGTATGTGTTACTATTCTGTAGCAAAAGTAAAGGCGTAGTAAGGTATTGTGAATTTTCTTTTGTCAAAATTATATAAAGTCACTGTTTTGTCTGAGAATACGTGCCCCAGAGAGTGGAGCGACCCGTAGTGTCGCCTGGGGAAATGCTTTATATCGTCGATGCCCAATAAACGCATAAACATGGAGCTCGTGTGAGCCTGCCACGTTATGAGATATCTCCGCAGCCACTCTGGGTTTAAGGTTCCTTACAATTTATAGCTGAAAATAACTAAATATTGTGTATTTATGTACAGTCGGGGGCATCAGATAAACCAGGACCTTTAGACGAAGTCAGATTTTAATATCGAAATCGAAGTTCGCAAACGCTAAAATGTATGGGATGACATAAGGTAACGCTAAATCACGTGGTCGATCGCCATCGTCATCGCAAGTTCATAGAGTAAACGATTCGAAACCATAGAGTAACGAACTGTTTTATCGCTCACTTCCATACATTTGACGTTCGCTTTCGCTTTGATGACGGAAGAAAATTGTTTTCTCATCTGCCGAAACGATTACGAACTTAGATAACGTATTGCTAGTAATCAAATGAAACTTTAACTAAACCTGCTGACCCCTCTGTGATAGGATTTGGTGTGATAGGGGGTCAGTTTTATCTGCCCCTGACTGTATATATAATATTCACCAACTAGACGCTGCAAGAATGACGAAAAAGTCACATTATGATGTATCTAGGACTGTGTGGCTACAACAACATCTTCTGTTATTAGGTATCCTTTTGCCTTCGTTTTATTCCGGTTAAAAGGCGCGAATTAAGATATTTATTTTTTGTGCGAATTGAACTCTGACTTTTGGTGCATTCGTTAATCTTTTATTACCATCGATCGATACAACGTACAGCCTCCGTGGAGTCGATCACAAAAACAATAAAAACATATCGATTTCGAGCGCCCCGCGTCGAGCGGAACGCTAAAACTCAAATCGGCGGCGATAACCGTACGTCACCTTTATTAGTATCGATAAATAACCGGAATATTTTCACATTTGATCGATTCTATTGCCTCGATATATTTATTGTAATTATCCCTAGCCTGGTGGGCCGAGCGTCCGACTCCACACAATTTATTAACTGTTTATTAATAACTAATAATATTTGCATAATTGTATTTTTAAACATTAGTTCAAATGAAATTCAATCTTAATCGCCCATTAATAATGTGAATTAGATATTATGAACGGTATTTTCAAATATTGGAAGGCAATAAAAATACAAGTACGTTATATTGATTAAGTTTAATCACTAATATATGTTCCAATTTGTATTATCCGAATATCTGTATAAATTAATAACAAAAAATTAAATGACAGTTATGGACATTTAAATATTTTATAATAGCTTGTTTTATTTGTAAGCTGCCGACTCATTATTATTCGTTTCCTTTCAAAGTTTATGCAAAAGGATAGGTATACTATTTTTTTATATATGTTGCCATATTTTATGTCACAAAAATAAACCAATTGTTGCGTAACTACTTGATACATGTACGGTTATTTATACCGGTAATAATAATCGCTGGTTTCTATTCACAACAGATTATGAAAGTTACAGTAATAGAGAAATTGACATAGTTATGATGTCTGAGATATACTATTCAATATCTCAGGTTCTACGGCGTATAAAGATAAAAACTGCCCCAGAACTTTCAGTAATACAAATGTGGAAACCGTATCAAATTTCGTTTAGTAGTTTTTGCTTTTTGCGCTTACAAACAAACAGATAGAAAATTAAAACTTTTTGGCTTTTGTTAGTCCCTTAAATATGAATGTACAGACATAAACCAGTTACAGTTTTATTATATGTATCGATATTTTCCAGTAAAATGAACCCAGTAACATTTTATCTTTGAAACGCGCATTTTTAAAGATATTAATGACATACAACTCCTTGGTATTTTTAATATTAGTTTTTTAGAATACATTTCATATAAAGTAGGCAATATGCTAATAACCCGTGTTTCCTCACTCCGCCTATAAATCCTGGTTGCCAAAGACACGCAGGCGCATTCAAGTCTGCGACATAACATAAATTATAATGTTCACAGCATTTATGAAACGACATGCGAGTAGACTTTAGTTTGCGATATATCAAAATGTAAACATAAGATAAACCTTCGTTTTGAAAAATAGTAACTCTCATAGTCTCATGACTCATGTCACTCGGAGGAATACAAGGAATCTAAAAATACCTTGATAGGTATTTTTATATTCCTTTAGATAGGTGGATGTGATCATCCAAAGGCGTTAAGGACTTATGGTGGAATAAAGAAAGTTACATACATACATGAACCCTGAAAACATAACACTCCTTTTTTGGTCAGTCGTGTAAAAAATAAAAAATAAAATTTAAATATTCCGTTATATTATTAGTACCAATGGGGTAAACAAAAGACATCAACGCGTAAACAACAAAATACTTTAGTATATTTACTTTTCATTTTATAACTTTGTAACGGGACTTTGTTCCCGTGGGAATTTTGGGAAATCCTATCAAAGTCAAAGTCAAATATTTTTATTCATATTGGCTTAAAAATAGCACTTATAAATCGTCACTTTCTTGTTTTTTAGTTAGTTGACGTCATAAAATTACTTCATGCTCCCCTATACTTTTCAAGGAACCTACATGCTAAATTTCAGCTTGTTAGTCACACAGTCAGAAACGGAAGAATCCTAATCCAAACTAATATCACTACATAGTATAAAACAAAGTCGCTTTCTCTGTCCCTATGTCCCTTTGTATGCTTAAATCTTTGAAACTACGCAACGGATTTTGATGCGGTTTTTTTTAGTAGATAGAGTGATTCAAGAGGAAGGTTTATATCCCGTGCGAAGCCGGGGCGGGTCGCTAGTATCACTACATAGTATAAAACAAAGTCGCTTTCTCTGTCCCTATGTCCCTTTGTATGCTTAAATCTTTGAAACTACGCAACGGATTTTGATGCGGTTTTTTTTAATAGATAGAGTGATTCAAGAGGAAGGTTTATATCCCGTGCGAAGCCGGGGCGGGTCGCTAGTAATATATAAATGCGAAAATGAGTTTATTTATTTGTTGCCTCTCCACGCTTTATCTACTCAACCAATCTTCCTGAAATTTAGCATATACACGGTTTAAAGTACTGAGAAGGATTTAGGGTACCTTTCATCGCAGGAAAAAACACTGTTCCCGTGGGAAATTCATGCAGGCAAAGCCGCGGACAAAAGCCAGTTTAATATAAGTATGATACATTGATTATCCTGGATTCCAGTGTGTAAGAAATAAACTCAAATATTTTTACATATCTCCACAGTTGTCTTGAATCCTTATGTTTAGTAGGAGATAAACCTACTTAAATTTAAGGGTGACTTGAGAAACGTTAAGTTTAGTTACGTAGTACTTATATTAATTCTGTGGTTTAGTTAGAAAGTTAGGCTTCTAAAATCTGTTTATTTCTATCCATGCGTTACAGTTTTTTCTTTTATGTAACTGTTCAGTTAACTGTTTTTATACCAAGATACAAAGTTACATACCAAATCATATTTGTCAAAGTATCAAATAGGGTCATAAAGAAGGTTCAGATTAGCGCAAGCTCGTGCAAAAAGTAGAGATTATGTGCTTGTAAATCACAATAAAAGTCTTGGCCGTGCCTGAGCCCGCGCCGCCGCGAGTTATGACGCTCGCAGTGATGGAGCAGGCCGGTGGTAGGGTGCGCAAGAGTCGATAGGAAATTATATTTTCTTTCTTCTTCCTATGTAAGAGCTACGCTCTTGTCTGTGTAATTACGTGGAATGTATCACACGCAACGACTTTCTTGGCAATGTGATTGGAGCGGTTTTGCCATTTGCCTTTTCCATTGTATACACTAGCTGATAATCATCAACTAGAGTCCTGCGCTAGAAGGCACGAGAAGGATTCGACCCTGGGACTTTTCGACCACAGGCGAACGTCTTAACCAATAGTAATATGTCTCTTTCCATATAAGTCTTTATTTTCTGTCATACTAACATCCACCTAACACTTTCATATATCGTCCCACACACAGTCCATCCATCTCTTTTTTGGTCTCCCCTATTGCCATCCACCTTTATTTTCAACGTCTTTTTAATTAGCTGGTATTTTCTCCGCATTACATGTCTAAACCACGAGGACGATTACTTCACACTTTTTCATCTTCTTACCGATCCAGGCGACCCCATTACACAAATCCTCCTTCCGATCACTAAATAGGGCTTAGGGTATTCCAGCCAAGTAGGAACACTTCAATGTTCACACGGACATTTTTTACCTGCCCCTTCAGGCAATTTGAGCAATATACCGCTCTGCCATTTTGTAAGTAACGCCCAAAGCCGAGAATCGTTCCCACCTGGGAGCCCTTTGTGCTGTTGCTGTTTCGGCTGTATTTCGAGGCTATCGCCATATTCCTCTAAGCAGTAAAGGTCGACGTAGCAACCGACTGCAATAGGCTTCGATAATTTAAAACGTAAGTACATGTGATATTTGGTGTCCCTAGTCGCGAGGTGGTGCAGCGAGTGCGAGGTGTCCGGTGCAGGCGCAGCGTGCGATAAAGCATGCGCCGCGGGGCCTTCGAGCTTGGCGGCGGGGAGCAGAGTGGACATGCCCGAGATACCAATACGTATATATAATATTTGTGCTGTAAGGTCTGCTGTCTTCACCTTCTCAAATGAGTTGCAAACCTGTACCACGACTTGCACTAGTTAGGCTTTTTTTCCTGGGTGTTGAATTTTATTTATATTATTTTATTTTTTTAGGTATACACAACAGAACACAATCTACAAAAATTCACACAGTACATATTTTATATAGGTTTTAAGCCAGATTGTAATCCTAAAACGTGACGAATGCCGTGAAATGTATGAATAAATAGATACTCCGCTCCTATTTATAGTAAGCTGTTTCTCTTTTGAAAACGTCGCGTCATCTCTCTGGATCGTTTCTAACGGGATTGAAAAAACCTACAGAATATATTTACAGATAGAATACAGGCGCACAGGGACTTTTTAGGCAGAAGGACCTTTAAGTCTTATCCACACTAAACCATCGGCAGCGATCGCCCACAGCGCCATGTAAATAATAATTAATTTTATTGTAAATGCTTATATTTTATTGCGGGATTTGTCAACAGAGCGCGATGTATTTTGTCGGCTAATATTTATGGGATTGCCCAATGCTAAGTGGCCTGTGGAACCGTGTGTGACTTCTATCGACATAATTCTCCATCAGAAGTTTGTAGTGTTTGTAATAGCATTTAACTGCCTTTGTGGAGTACAATATGAGTTATTAGTTTCCATTGTCGATATGTGAGTAGTGTCGTAGAAATAATTGTTTATGGAAACAATATTCATGACTTTAACATGTGTAAAAAATACGCTACATTTTGCTACTAACTATTAAGGCGCAGCGACCTAAAATGAGTCTTGGCTTCCTATAATAAAGATCTCTATTTGGGTCTGTCCTGCGCCCTCTCCTGACAATCATCATCGTCGCTCGCGCAGGTTTTTGCTACGTCATTTTGCTGAATTTCTTTTATTTTTTCACACCTTTTCTACATAATCAAAAAGCAGATTTTAATGAACGAAATAAAAATTTTCCCCATACCTGACAGAAGTTTTTCTGTGGCGATAAAAAAATCAATCAGCTTAGAAATAACAAGTAACTTTACAAATTTTCCCTTTATTTTTCCTTCATAGCATAATAATGCTAGAGCTTTTTCAAGTCAATTGAACTCTATTCTGTTTGTGAATGTACCGTTATACACTCAATCTGCATAACATATGATTATTACTGTGCGTAATAAATATAGCCTTATAAACATCGCCTTTAGGTAATGATACAAAGGCTGGCAATGTTTATATAAGCATTAATTCTGAAAAGTGCACATAAATAATGTTAAATGGTCACTGTTTAACACGCTGCAATTCTGTTATTAATAAGTTATTTCTATAACTAGTTTTGCACAATGTATTTTACATTATATAAACTTGTGTACTTATACAGGTTGGTTTGTAAAATACCACAAACCTTCCTAGGGGTGAAAGTACTTATGCATATTATATTAGCAACTTTTTGTATTGGACCGACTCTGAAATCTCACAAAAAAGCTGAAATACATTTTATAATACCTCTTCGCCCAAATTGTATGGAACAGCCAGCTGATTTATTCCTGTAAATAATTTTATAACATATTTGCTCGTAAAGTGTCATTTATTTCACCAATTTCAATATTGTATTGTATCTCATTACGCACTTGTAAAGTAAAACGCACGCTCCGTCTAAAAACGAACGGTACTTTTTTAAATCTTAGCATAGAGTTTTTATGTTAGAAAAGTGGTCAACTTTTTATGAATAAAATTAACTTTAGGAGATAAAATAAATAAAAATTTAATTCTTTAAATTAATTTTGACAATAAATTACAACCATTTATCTGTAACAAAACACAAAAATATTAATTTACTTTATTAGTAATACTGGCTGTTTTTTGTGCATTTGCCTTAAAAAAAGCGCTGATGCGCGCGCATCGCTAATTTGTGAACAAGTAAAATTATACCGCGCGCTTTTTCTTTGGTATTGTCGTTTTCCGAGTTTTATTTAAATATTTCCTCGCAAATATGTTATAAAACGTCGTATGACATACGTGCGCTTTGAAAATTACAGCCTCTGCCTTTTCTTGTAGCTCTCCTCGCCTACGGCTTGGGCTAGCAATATCGCCTCGGCTGTAATTTTCAACTTACCGCACTTATATCACAATGTACTATAATATAATTTTATTTTGTACCAAAAAGCATTAAAAAGTCATTAAGGTATATACCTAAAGTCCGTTTATTCATAATTGTCCTATTATGTAAACCATCTTACCATGTCTTTTTATGATCTTGCAACAATATAAATTAAAATAGACTTTCAGGAAATTACTTTTATGGTTAATAAATTTTTTACTTTAGAATGTTTAGGTTTGAACTAATATATGATTTATTTTCAACAAAATTCAATAAAAAGTACTGTGAAGATTGTTTACATAATAGGACAATTAAGAAAAAATGGAGTTTAGGTAGGTATATTTTGCGCAACAACATGCAGATTTCAATTTGACTGTCCAAGTGATATGACGGTCAAGTGACATGTGATTAATATCAGTCTGGCGGCAAATAGTTAAGTACAATTAGGTACTTACAGAACTTAATCTAAAGTTACCTTTATCGATGACATCTTCAGGTAGATTGGAATTAGTCATTAAAACCTCAAAGTGCCGACTTGCCTGTATTGCATTCACATAATGTCTCTAGAATGTCCTCATTTTGTAGATGGCCTAATAATAATAAATAAGCAATTTTAATAAACCACACTGTTATTAAAAAAAACTTTTGAACATCTTATAACTGGAGAAACTTGCCTTCCATTCGCCGCAGTCGGGTCAAAAATATTTCTCAATGGGTGCAAAGAAGAGCATTAAAAAGTAACAATTAAAAAAAAACACTTATTAATCATTTATTGTTCAAGGAAGATGGTTCCAGTGTTTTGGAGCACGTCGATCGTTATACGGATAATATTGTTAGATAAGAAATTTTTAAACTCTTTGATTGTAAAGGGGTCGACTGGCATTACACCTCAATCTAAGAAGAATAAATTGCAGAATACAAATGTCTGCACCTTTCGTTTTCTCGCATTCCCCATAAAACTGAATGCCTAAACATTTTTTGTTTTACGATACCTCATATCGAGAATCGATTCCTGACTCACCTCGTTTACGAGCCACGGGACAAATTCAATTTAGTTTAAAGGTGTCTTGCTGTAAACGAGTGACCTAACCACCCCAATGTCTATCTCGAGTGTTAGGAATAAATCGAGAATCGACGATACGCACTAAAGGAAATGATATTCAATTGTTTCAGTCACTCAGTCACTCCTTAGCTTGGCAATATCTGACATAAAATAACAGAAATACCTAAATAAAAATATATTTGAGGTAAATTCAATGTATTACTAGTAGTCAAAACGGAATAAAATGTTATTACGAGGAATAACGACGACCTCCGTGGTCTAACGGTTATCACGCCAGACTGCCACACCGGAGGTCCCGGGTTCGATCCCCGGTCAGGTCAAGATGGAAAATGATCTTTTTCAGATTGGCCTGGGTCTTGGATGTTTATCTATATATGTATTTGTCATAAAATATAGTATCGTTGAGTTAGTATCCCATAACACAAGTCCCGAACTTACTTTGGGGCTAACTCAATCTGTGTGATTTGTCCGTATATATTTATTTATTTTTTTAATAAAAAATAATGAATATTGATGACATTTTGCCAATATCGATAGAAATCCACTGTACAGCAATATAGATAACTATAACGATAGGTATTAATGATTGTAAAGTACTGTACCTATAGTTCATATCACATTTCATATGTTATTTTGCCATCAGATCCTGGTAGACCTATACTTACTTAATTCATTAATTTCTTAAAACTTCCTTTCTTCAATCTCATGCCAGTTACATAATTTATTAAATTTTATTTTCACAGTAACGACTTACCAGCAGGTTTCTTTTGTATTAAGATTTGAACACTGTTTACGAGTTTAACCCCAAGCAATAAAAAGTGATTAGCCTAAGATAACGGTTATTGCTGGTTCCCAGTGCGCACTGTCATCGCGCAGACATGTGCTCAGTGTACCACACGCCTTATTAACCACCAGCGTCGCGGACCAGTTGCGAGAACTACGCTTAAAGTCGTGTTAAGCCTGATCTTAATTAAAACATAGCCAAACTTGAACTCTTTACTAAAACAATATTGCTAAACTTCGCTTATATACATGCATAAAGAATGCTAATAAGTAATAGATGACAAATTTTAATCAAAACAATTTATATATAAATTTGAATTTCCATACACCGTTTCAACGGTTGAACATTGCTGCTCTGTAACATCATGCATTTTATGTATCAACAATGTTTTTTTGGCAAATAAATATAAGGTGGACGCAAATTAACTACAAATATTTTCAGGGCTGGCTCCAGGGGGCTAAATAAACGTATTGGAGACACAATTTTAAAAATCGATACGCTAGTTTTTTTTTTGTTTTTTCTAACAAAAAAAATATTATTAAATGATGACATTTAGTATCATACTATAATTAAATGTGTAGACTTCATTCCTCCGACAGCGACCGACCGGTGGGCGGGGCGGCTTTTGTTTTTGTGTGTCATTTTAATTGTCATTTTACGCAAAGCTGTGTACAGGATGTAATAATGTTACGGTTTTCAAAAAACATAAACGTTAATTTTTCTCGAAAACTAGCGTGTAGAAAATTGAAAAAACCACTGATATACTTTCTAAATAATATCAGTAATCAGCCCTGAAAATATTTGTAGTTAATTTGTGTCCACCTTATATGTCTTTATCTTTTATCTTTATCTTTATCATAAAAACACGTAGTAGCAGTAAATTAACACTATTATTTTAAACTGCAATTATTAGATGAGAGTAAGATTCTAATTCTAGTGTAGTAGTAATCTACTGTAGTACCTATGGAGAAAACATATTAAGTTTTATATCTTCCTCATAATGTTTTTAATAACATATTTGAAAATGCAACGTACTATTCCTCAAAATTCTTAAAAATATATATTGCAAATACAAAAAAATATACATAATCGAGAAATTACACAACTATAACAATACTATACTTACACCGTAGAAATACTACGTCTATACGCTTCTACACAAATGTTTAAAAAATAAACGTAGTTGTAACATCTAGTTAACGCTCTCTTTTTGACGTGGTGCAACCGGCTTGTAAACAGTAGAGCACTCGATGACAGACCGAAGCCAACCGCCTCATTACTGCTTCATACAAACAAAACCAAGCACTTGCTGCATCTTAAAATATCACAAAAACTATTCCCAAACCACTACACAATACACCCTAAATTTATCTCATTAGAGTTTAAAATATAACGTGAGGAATATTTCCAAATTCGCCTACAATAAGGATCTCGTAGCTATTATTAGGTGTTAGCGTGATTATTTGACAGGTTGAAAACGTTTACAGATAGTATTGCGGGCAATCTGGCTTCCTGCTTTTGGTGTAAACAGCGTTTGAGGAGCCACTGTATATTATATCTTCATAATATGATAGTTACATTAAACGTGGTATATGAAAGAGATAAAGTTACTACCTCATGTGTAAAAGGTGGCTGAAGACAAACAAATAAGTAAATAACACAGAACTATAGAATAAATATGCATAAGTGAATTCCTGTGTAAATGCTAAAGGAAGTTGATTTACAGGAACTCTATGGGCACTCTCCCAAACAGAGGCCTATTATCCTATTATCTACAAGTAGCTAAAATAAGTACCTATTTTAATTAATAAATAACACTTCCTACAAAACTTACTTTAAAACAAAATACGAATGCCCAAATATTCAAAAGTAATTTTAAACAAGATGCGCATCCCACCACTGGCTGATATTAAATGAAGAAATGACTTTTCAATATTTGGGCAAAAGTCACCTAAAATCGATCAACATTTTCACTCCACTTAGCGTAACCTTCACAAAACTGCAGCAACGCACTGAAGAGCTGATCCGGAGTGAGGTCCAAGTTCTCCAAACTCTGCTGTCGGTTGTCCCTCTTCTTCCGCCCATAGGACGCGAACTGGGGTTGAAACTGCGACTGTATCTGAGGCTTCTTCTTTATTGCAGAATTGACCAAGAGCGTGGTCTGGGTTCCAGCTGCGGACGCGTATTGCTCCTTCGCTTTCACAGCTTGGACTATCAAACACAGCAAATAACCACCGAACGCCAAAAAGGCCAGCGTAGTCACAGACATCGTAAAAATATTGCTTATCTTCGATTCCTTCTTCCAAACCGAATCTTCATAATCCGTTCTTTTGATCGGTGGTGCCTTCATCGCCAACGCTTGAGCTCCAAACGCTTGCAAATAGGACGGCGTGGTTACTGTTGTATTTTCCAAATTCTCCATATTGTCAGTCACGAATTCTTGTAAAGAATTCTTTAGCTTGAGTAATTTTTCTAATGGCAATTCATTCAGAAATTGGAGGTCTTTGTTTTGTATTTCGGCGTTTGTAGCCTTGAATATAAGTAAGACAAGGAGAATCATGTCGAGACGTTTGGTCCGTGGCTTGGTGGCTGTCACAATGTGGTCCTATTACCGTGGTCTGCTGAGCGCATCTCACGTTAAACATGCGGGTCACAGCGTTTGGCTAAGTAAATAAATGGGTGACACTAAATTAAACAGACATTGGACTGAGAAACTTCCAGATATCAGGCAAGACCTGGCATGTTATGCAAGACATCGATTTTATTGTTACTCGTATGTCTCAACTAAAAATATAATGATATCTTATATTCCAATCATTTAAGTAATGAAGAAGACTTAAGTCCAACTGCGCAAGTTTTACTTAACACTTTACAAGCGGTAGATAAATGAGACACTAAAAAGGTTTATATTATTGCTAATATTGCTATAGCCGTTTACTGTCCTGAAAAGTGTTTAGACTACTTCTCTCTTTCACGAGTTTGCAAGAAGTGCTTTAGACAATATTATTTAGAGTGTCATTCGAACTCTGAAAACTCTTAAAAAGTACCAAGCATTTTGACGCATAATTAACTTGGGCTTGGAACAAACAAATTTCAAAATTTGGGTAAATAGTTGTCACTACTAGTAATAGTACTTACGTATCTACTGCACATTTACTGTAGTAATGCTCAGAAGATTTCTGCGACTATTGTTTCGGTAAATGTCACATTTATACAGGGTGTTTCACATGTATGATGTAAACATTTATTTTTCATTTTACTCTCTTAGAAACTGCGGTTAAGTTTAGAAAATTTCTACTATCATCTACATACCTAATTAGTTTGTTTGTTTCTAAACTCTTTATTGCACATACACACAAGAAAAATACAAAAGATAGTGAAACAAAAATGGCGGAATTAGTTTTAGATACCGGATTTTTTGTCAGTGAATTGGTCATGAATTTTATAATGCAGGTAAGTATTTTACAAATTCAGGTCGTATTCATTGCGGACGTATTAAAGTGTGCGTTAATATTGTTTCACGTTCTAACTAATCAGCCAATCGTCAAAAACTTTTGCATTATTAAGTCATCAGGGGAACAGATAAGCAGAGGTTTATCCCGAAAAAAGAATTAAACTCGGGGGAGGCGAAAACAATAGTATGTACCAATTGCATCATCAAATACCACTAGCGCCATCTATGAGCATTTTGACAAACGAGATTCAAAAATTAATAATTTGCTTGATAAATTACATAAAGTTTAGTTCTTTTTGGATTACTAAATAAAAAATATCCAGTAAATTAACTAAATATTTTTAAACATCCCCTAGCATTAGAAAGACATTCATTATAACGCCATGGTCCGCGCACTAAGTTGCGCAGACGCTTGTTACCTCGCCCAGCAGAGCGTGTCGGGCTCCCTCTACAATGTAGTCTGCAGCTAGTTCTCAAGATGGCGACACATGTCTTGTTACTGGTGTTAGTACTGAAGGCGGTTGGTGCAAGTGATTTTGAAAGGGAGGGCCGAGAAAGGTTTGATCGATAGATTGAGCGGAGGAATGAAACTAGCTTCGGATTTTTTAGGTAAGTTTACATTAATAGATTAAAAAATAACACTAGGCCAAACTGTATACAAGAATGTACTAGGAGACTAGGAGAGCACGTCACAAAGTAGGTCTAGCTAGTCATCTATTGGTATCAGAGGACTAGGTTTATCTAGTCATTAGAAGTTCATTGCTAGATATAGGACTCCTCCATAGGTTTCACCACTAAAAATGTGGTCTGACGATAGGTATATAGCTGACACAGTCGAGGAAGCCACTGGAACCAGGCAACTTACAACCTATCTATACAGAAATGTACGAGAGAGGCATGTATGTATATAATAGGGGTGATACATACGTCTTCTTCTCGTGTCTACACGAGCAAAACTATTAAAGTGAAGACCTAAATATTCAAATTTCATCTTGAATTTTACATCAATTTGTTTATTCAGACAATTAGATGCATTTTTTCCTAGATTAAAGAAATTTTCTTAATACAGAAAGAAGGCATCTGTAAATCATATAATTTTTATGAATGAAAACTTCTATCCATAAGAGAACAAGAATCTGTATTATATTATCTTTGCTGCTGCTGTTAACCAGTTCCTATTTTTATTAGCTTCAGAATCAATTGCATCAAAGGTAGCAGAGTTCGTGGTTCGAGCGTTCCAGACAGCCAACACGAACACACAACCAACACCAGCACCGAACAGACGTCGACCAGGCTTCAATGAGGCCTACAATGATGCGAGCGCAGAGAACTTCGCAGAGGAAAACAAACCTAATTACCAGGTTAATGAGGCTCCAGGTCCGATGACGCCGTTGAAGTATTTGGTAAATCTGATTGGACTGCAGCCCAATCAAATAAGCGCTGTGGCTGTCAATGCCCTAGTATTTGTAGCACAAATGGTAAGTTTGGTCAATAAAAGATCTAGAAATTGAAAATAGATGGATAATCGTATTTACAAATGCAAATAAGCAGTTAAAAGCAGAATATTGTTTTATCCAATACAAAACGACGTAGCTTAGGAAATGAAAGTATCGCTCCTGAAAAACCAAAATGGTGTTTATTTTCAGTTTGTTTGCAAATAAATAGTCTCATTTTCTTTTTGTTGATGACTCGTTAAAGGAATGTAATTTTTCCGTCGCTTGTATTTTAAACTGATGTTTCAAATTTCAGATATCAACATTCCTCGCTGGTCCTCCACGCCCTTCAAAACCTTATCGCTCCGAGGACCCTACGGCTTGGATCTTGAACAAAAACTCCAAAAGCCTACAAGACTTGTTGTCCAGAGCCAAGAACGAATCTATCTTACAAGAAATCGATGAAGCAATCAAACAACAAGGAGAAGAGACCAGTTGCATAAGACTGCTCGTTTGTAAGATTACTCCATTTGTTCATAAAATGCAGAACGCAGTGTTTGGAAAAGAAAATAGTACGGATTCAAGGGGATTGCGTGGGTCTGATGTCATGTACCGCCATCTGCCGACAGCGGACGAAATTAGAGAAAGTGGTGACACGTGTGAGCAGAAACATAAGGACTGTGATCTCGATGAATGATATTATCACAAAATATTTGAATAAATACTTTTTTGAAATATGATATATTTCAGATTAATTTAACTTCTGGACATAAAACCTTTTTCATGTTATCTGCATACTTACAAATTTGGACGCTGACTGATTGATATAAGTACTTAAATCAACGCAGTAGAGAGGTTGTTTTTATAGCATAAGTGACCACTTTGAAAATTCCATCCCGGGAGTAGGTGAAAAACCAAATTCACGTGGGCGAACCCGAGACTCCACATTACAAGGCTAAGAAAATCGGATGCAACTTAAAATCATCATCATCATCCGCAGCCTTACGTGACCCATTGCTGGGTATAGGCCTCCTTCTGTCTACGCCAACCTTCTCGGTCCTGGGCTATACTACTCCAGTTGTTGCCAGCAATATTCGTAACATCGTCGACCCATCTAGCTGCCGGATGCCCTACGCTCCGTTTTCCGTTTCGGCGGTACCACTCGACTTAAAATATTTAGTATCATTTTTAGCCCAATCAGCTTCGTCGACGTTCCTTACATAAGGGGTTATTGACCGAGCCTGCAAACAATTATAAAATGTCTACATGTCTTACATTACGTCACGGCAACCGCAGACTGCCTGACGAGGACGCACGTTTTTGAAAGCTGCTGGTAGATTTATATGTCAAGATTTACTTAATAGAGAAAAAAACCCATGAGCACCTAAATACTAAGGTTCCCCTTAGTTTGCTTGTACAATCAAAGAATTTATGTTTCGCGTGGTTTGATCAATCGAACTTCGCGATCGAACTTCGCGATCGGAGGAAACACTAAACCCTGGGCTCCGACGCGTATGCTGAGGATGCAACCGGGAAAACGTTCAGATGAGAGAGAGAGTGAGAGAAAAAAACACAAAGTTATCACGCCGTCACACCTTCGACTGATTCTTCCTACCCCTACTTGATGAGTTTGTATATATAATATGCATATGTGGTAATTATAAAATAGCGATCGTCACTATCTCCCGGAGAAGGAAAACATCGTGCGGAAACAGGGGCATAGCTAACGCAGAACCATGCAATTATACGAACCCGTGGCCAAATAATATTGCCCCCTCAGGTAGTCCCAGTCGAAAAAGGGGAGTGGTGTAACGCGACATTGATCATAAGGCGCTAGTAAGGTACTAGAAGGCAGGGACCAGCCGACGAATTTCCCATAAAGCCGGATAGTGTAGCTAAGCCACTGTGAGGAAACCAATACTCAGTGTAAAGATTAAGAAAGGAGCACTCCATTTAGTTTGTTGTATGTGTTTTATTCCACGTGATGAATGAAATTCGGGACGGCAACGATGATAAGAAGCAAGGTGATCAAAAAAGTCAATCAAAAATTTCTGTATAGATTTTTTTCACGATGTTATGAAAATGCAGTGTCATCACCTACTCATTGCCTACAAATAAAATAGGTAGAACTCAATGACCCTCATAGCGCATATCACGCCATGACAAAGTCAGATCGAACGACTAGTACCGTCAACAGCACATCAACCTACCCAAATTTATAGCAAATTCATCGTTATTACCGCGACATAGAGGTCCATATAGAGTAACATGATGTTTGTTTGTTGACCGTACCCAATATATCAAAACCAGTTGCTAGTTTATGGAGTGCAGTAGATTGTAGATGACCACGTCCTGCATTGGAGAAAGTGATCGGGTAACGACCCCACACCCGAATACCACAGAATATGGATGTAACTCTTAAATTTATGGTTTGTATAGTAAATTAAAATCTGTATGTCTACTTATAGTAACAACTCTGAAATTATGAAAAGTGGCTTTTCTTAGTTGGTGATAAACATTTACGAATTGTGTAAAGCACGATTACAAGTCAATAATTGCTATTTTATTGAATAATTTATTGTCATTGGCTTATTAAGTAGCAAATGAGAATAAAAGTAAATAAGAAATCAGCTATAAGAAAGACCTTAAAACTATTAAGTGTTTGGTGGGATCATAAACATGTAGCAGCTTAACCATTGCAAAATATACAAGAAGTTTTAAAATATTGCCATTAGAAATAGACAGTTGAAAGGATGTGACGCATTATGCTCGTACAAAAGATCGCAACGCGTGCGCAACTCCGTGCGGGATTTCCACAAAACTTTCGAACATAATTTCACATTTTATAAACAGCCCGTTTACTTTTACTTTGTATTTTAATATGGTAAAAGTTTTGCAAAATTTACAAAACTCTACTCAAAATTATTATCCAATTTGTTAATTAAAGTAGATAATAACTAATTTTAAATCTAACAAACGTAAAAAAATATTTTGCTATTATTAGTTACCTTATTAGACAAGTCATTAACTGTTAATTTGATGTTAACATAATAATATATCCACTATATATATGTACAGAAAGTCATATTATTACTTCCTTTAGTAAACACGCGAATTCCTTATAAACATATAAGTTAACGAACTATGATTATAAATAGTTAGCTATTACTAGATACATATAATATATTTAGAAGAAACGGACGGAAAAGGATTTGATTTCGAAGTAAGCGCTCCTAATTATTATTCGTCAAAAATGTATTTAATTGCGCCCAAAAAGTTAGAAGAATGTTTTTTTTTTATTTTTTGCGACGAATTTTGAATCAAAATTCTTGATGCGTTTTATATAAAGTTATCTTACTTTATCATAAATGCAAAAGTTTAAATGTATATTCGTAAATTAATCATGCCTCAACCACTGGGCGGATTTTGAAGAAAAATGGTAACTATTTGGGTAGACTAAAGTCTGGAATAGATTATCAAATTTCTTTTGATCGCAAAGCCTATCTTAAGCCTAGCCTCGGGGCGTAGTTTGTCGTTCATAAAATTTATCTATGGCTCTTTCGATTCGGCCAAGACCCATCGGGTCATTGCGCCGCGTGCATCCATCATTTAACTCATCAGCGTCATAACTCACACGAAAACACATCCACACTAATGTCAACAACCAATTACATAACCTTGTGATGTAATAATTAGATAATGTTGGTGAGTGGAGTTACGCAATATTGGTGCGAAAGTTCGGTTCGGAGCGACCTCATATGTACTTGCACAAAAACAAATAAAGTCTCCCGGTTTTAATCAAGTAGGTCTGATCATTGTATTTGCCAATGTAGCTTGCAAATTGATCGGAGTTAAATATATTTCTTACTTACTTACTTACTTACTACTGCGGCGCAGCGACCCGAAGTGGATCTTGGCCTCCGACACGAGATGACGCCATTTTTTGCGGTCTGGCACCAGCTCTCGCCAGTTCTCTGCACTGAGGCTCTGAATATATATAAATATAAGTATTTCTAATGCCCGAATATAAGAAAGTTTTTTTTTACATATTTATTTAGAAATATGTACATGAAAAGGTGAAGCTCATCAACCAACGTATCCCGCTCTGACACAAAAGCGAAACCATTTCATTTAGAAGTTTGTGACGACGAAAAAGCTCAAAAAGATGGTCACGGAAATCATTAAATATTGCAATCCTGATATGCGCATTATGAGTTGGCATTTCCAAGATCCTACAAAATCCGTTGTACCAAGCTGCAATGTTGCCTATATAGTCCAGTAATCTAGGTGTTCATAACCTCTCAAGAGGGTCAGCCGGTTTAGAGACTGATCAGCAGGATAAGCGAACCATTTGACCAAACCCACCCGAAAATAAAAAATAAACAGAGATCGTTCGTTAAAAAAAATACTACTGTATCTTGAACAATTTCATGAAATACTTAGTTATGAGATACTTCGGCTCTTGGTGTCAGAATAACTGAAACGCGACGAAGTTTCTCTCGTTAGCACACGAGAAAGGGCCAAGCATCGTCAACAAACTGATTATCACATTTGAACGTAGCAGCTCGGTCTACATTGTGATGCGGAGATAAAAATACAGCGTTAGTGACCTGCTGAGGTTTGGCCTGGATAGTCTACTTGTTTTAAATAAATAGATAGGTATTTCAAAATAAAAATATATCTAATGAAGACCTAGCTCTACTGATTGCGGTAGAACGATTCTTTGGTATAAAGGCGAAAACAGATAAATGCCATCGGGCCCAGTGTAGTATACTAGCATTATCCATTTGCTTGTAGTGGATGCTGTACTTAGAAGGCATGTGAGGGAAGTGAGGGAAAAATCCCAGTAACAACCAGTTCTATAAAATGTAGATATTTCATTATTGGCCAACAATAATAAATGACATACTTACCTATCTTAAAATGAATTTTAGAGTAGGTACCAACTGAAAAGTTCAGAAACAAATTGATCTTCTATGGGTTCCCTATTTGCCTTTTGAGATACGGAAACCTAAAAATATAGATCTGGATACAATATGGTAATCATTTTATAATAACGTTGCTACATGATTAATACTGTAGGCCACTTTATAGTATTGATAATGAGTATAAGTTCTTGTGTGAATGTCTGTAACGTGTGAGGGCCTAAACTATCTAAAGGAGCGTAATGGATACACGACACACTTCACTGATAACTGTTAATTTATTGTCAATTTAGTATGAACAATGTCTTACATAATTTTCACTAATTAGAATCCAAAATATCACTAACACAGATAAAATAATATGACGCGCACGGCTTAGGATTTATTAATACAGGTACTACTAGCGATATAGACCGCGGTGAGGTGACGACTGAATTGTGTCGACACGCAGTAGGAACGCGAAGCCAAAACTGCTGACCTAGTGTGTCCCTACAATACCATAAAAATTAATTACAATTGAGTGACAATTACTGATCTCATAGAGATTATCTAAATATGCCTTCACTTCAAGTTGAAATACCGTAAGAGTTTATCTTTAAATGCCAGTCACAATTTAATCCGTCGGAAAGTAGCATTAACATTATACAAAATAACATAAAATAAAGCGGTAACATGTTTGTCACGGCATGAATGAGAATGGTGGCCGGTGGTAAAAATAAAAATATTACGGAAGATATCATCTCTATATTTTTTCTAATCATTTATTGAGAGCACAGGTATAATTACATAAAAATTACAGTTAAATAGAGAAAATGTCATGCAAAATGCATGAGCTTATCGCTATGAGCAGTATTTTCCAAAAACCTTTAAAAAGGAAAATAACAAAAGTTCATAACCTAATCCAAATAAGAATTTTTATCTACACTCATGTCGAAATATTCGAATTATGAATTTGAAGATGGTTTTATAAAGACGTTCTTTATAAACGCACATACATAAAATAAAAAATAAAACTCATTGTAGTACCGCTAGCGGTATCGTAAAATAACTTTTTAATTTTTATAGTACACTTTTATTTTTTAATTTAATAAATTAGGCAATGGTTTTAGGCTGAATGTAAAAAAGAGTGGACGCATTCGTAGTTTGAATTTAATTTCCCGCTATATTTTTTTTTCTTTCTTACCTCCATAGGAACAATTACAATTAAACAAAGTGAGCTACTTTGTTTAATTGTAATTGTTCCTAAAGATAAAGTAGTGTATGCAACTGTACATCTCTTTAGTCGTATTTCCTCATGACTGAGGGTCGTGGTCATTATATGGAATAAAACACACACAATAACTCTCTTGGCAATTTTAATGGAGTGGTTTGCCATTGCCTTCTCCATTTCACACACTAGCCGATAATCATCAACCAGAGTGCAGGTTTCCTCACGATGTTTTCCTTCACCGGAAGCAAGTGGTGGTCGATGAAAACTAACATGAGTCAGATTGGTATACAAACTCATGTACTGCAGGATTCGAACCTGGGATTTTGCATCCACAGGCGGGCGCACTACCACTCGGTCACCACCGCTTCTGTACATATAATTAGGCATTAAAACACTCGTGTGATGTTATTATGTAAAACCACAACTCATGTTTTAATGCCTCTCATTATGTATCAGTTGTATAAACTACTATTATTCAACATACATTACATATACATATTATCACGCCTTTTTCATTTGGGAGTTGGCAGAGACTTTTTACAGGGAGAATTTTTATTTAACATTCACATAATAATTATTTTTCTCATTATAAGTATATCTCTTATTCTCATCTAATGCAGGGATAGTCACTCGGAGAGTAAAATAGGGTTCTCTGGTACATTTTTTGTCTTACGTGTGCCTTGATCATTTTTATTACACTCGTTTGCAACGGCACATCTGTACATTAGATAATTAGCTCCAGTGGTGGTCAGTCGGTGAAAGTGGCCGCGGAAAAAATCAAAAAGAAACAGAAACAAGATAATGAGTGGAATTCTTGTGGGCCTTGTCTCTTAAAATGAGATAATTGTAAGTAAAAGAATAAGAAATAATGGTACTTTTTAAGCTACTTACAATTTATAGTAGATACTTAAACCTTTTTTTACATTAGGTTTCTTATGTATGCAATCTTTTTTCTTTTTATAATATTTATGTTCTATAGTTCCTTTTTACTTTTTAACAATTGAATCATTTAAAAATACTTAGTATGTAAAACCAAATCTAATCTTGTTATTCTTATTTTTCATTATTTAAAGTTAAACTATTAAAATAATTTCACTTTTAATAAACAGCAAAGATTCGCATCTAGCCGCTCGTCATCAATCAAAAGTTATACTTTTATTACAGAAAAATGAGAAAGTGAAACATAATTGTGCGGCCATTAGAACAAATTAGATATAATTTATGAGAATGAGATCGCCGTGACACAATAACCTGCTAGACCCTTCATTGTTACATGTTCATAGTTATTTTAAAAAGAAGAAAAAGTGCGCAATTTTCTTATTTACGCCTCTGTGTCTCTATATTTTTTATAAGTTTTTAATGTGGTCCCACGATTCAATATTAGAACAAAACAAAATTTTAAAAATAATAATTTCTTACTTTAAATAGTTATGTACCAGACATAACTATTTAAAGTAAGAAATATATTTTTTATTTATTTTTTCGTTTCGTTAGTCCGCAGGGCGTTCGTCACAGCCAACGTACCCTGCATTCTGAAGCCACCAGGCCTTAGCAGGTCGGATGGCAAGAGGCCTGACGGATTGACACTGGTCCCGTGGAGGCACGGCAGATGCCTAATCTGGGACGCGACCTGCGTCAGCACGGTGGCCATCAGCCACATTGGGCGTACTCAGTGCGCGGCTGCGGCGGCTGCCGAGGATGAGGCTAATAAAAAACGGGAGAAGTACGCGGCTATGGAGCCAAGATACATCTTTGTGCCCATAGCCGTAGAGACCATGGGCAGCTGGGGATCGGACGCTAAACGCCTTTTAAGGGAAATAGGGCAACGGATAGCGGTGAATACTGGGGACTCCCGCTCTGGCTCATTTCTGGTGCAAAGGATGCCCATAGCGATTCAGCGCGGTAACGCGGCAAGCGTTCTGGGCACCTTTGCACCAGAAACGCTAAGGGGCGGGTTGTAATTAAATTTTAGGATATTAACTGTATTTTTATGACAAATTTTATATATGAAATATTTTGACTAATGTTTGTATGATGACCTAAATGTTATAAATTAATTTTTATATAGTATTTATGAATTAAATCCCCCTTTATTTTTTATTTTTATAAAATTGTAATTTACGTGGATTTTGAACTCTATGTGCACCAATCTCCACTATTTTTTTTTTGTTCGTGGACATTAAAAATGTTGATATACAAGCCTCTCTATAAATATTTTTTTATTATGCTTAATCTAAAATAGGAAAATAACATGTAAATTTCATTCGCAGCCTCACATTAACTTAATTACGTACCCATAAATTATTTAATTTGCCCGCATTTCATCCACTCGGAATTTTTCCACCCATAGAATTTAATATGTAGATTTTAATTATTGCAAATAAAAAAAGAATAAAACTGCATTCTTGGCTAAAATTAAAAAAAAATCTAATTTGGATGAATATCTAGTAATGGCGTAAGGTGAAATAGTAAATAATTATTTCACCTTACGCCTATGTATGTAAACCATATTACGAGTATTTTGACTAAGTGTAGAGTTTGAGAAGTTAAGGAGGACTCGTAGAGTTAGAATTTAAGAGTGGCTCTACATTAGTGACAAATTTTTGACAGTGCGTGCTATATGGTATTGGTCTCCTTTTGGCAACACTTTACATGAAAATGCTTTTGGTGGGACGTATATATAGTATATTGTTTTTCTGCCCAAAGAGCCGAAATAACGATATTATTTTTCACAATCTTGCCTACAAGTATTAACAATTAGTCTGTTGTCAGACTTTACTATGAATTGATACTTTGGGCCTTTGCAGGCATCCACTTTGGTAACGATGAAGTGAGTGCACCACACCATTAAATTTTCAGTGGCACCATTAATTTTTTATAGTTTGGAAAATTCTAAGGCACCGTTCAATTTTCACAACTAAAATAATGCCCTTTCGTTTCGTCTTTATGTAGAAGTTTCCATGTATATTTATATGAATAATAAAAATGGTTTTGACAAAGAAGGTGCGTCTATAAACTATACTTTTGAGTGCACAAAAGATATAGGTACTTACTGATATGCAAATGCGAACTATCAAATTATCGCAGATATGCTTACACGTTCATGGCTATGACCTAGATCTGTAATGATATCCTAATTCGTGTTATAAACAGCACTTTAAAAATTAAAATATACTTCAGTATATACCTAGGTACTTAAAGACGCGGTGGTGGAATAGTTGCCTGCAAAAGGCTGATGTCCAAAGGACCCAGGTTCCGGAGACTAGTGTGCATTAAATAGACCACCACTTGCTTTCGGTGAAGAAACAAATGGTGAGCAAACCTGCATATACAGATCCTAAATATTATCACGAGTCGTTATGCATGTTTCATTCCACAAATTGACGCTGTATAGAATAGTTACTTTACGCAATTTTTGTTTCAGCGATTAGAAAACCGAACACGAATAATAAGTATTTTGCATTCCTATGCTAAACAAGATTTGTCATTCCTCGAACAAATTCACTTCTTCAACATCAATGAAAGTAGCCAATCCTGTGTCATAGGCGGTCCACACTCAAGTACCCACAGCATATCAAAGTAACCTCTATAGCAATTTAGCAACTATCACCTTGACATAGAGATCCACGTGCGTTTTTTATACTGTTGTCAATAATGTGCCTCATAACCTATTGTAAGGCGGGCTCCGCGCTCCGTGTTGATTCTCATTTGGAACGTTCACTTTCTACGACATTGCTCCTTTGCTATTATTATATGGAGCCTTTTGTCCCTAGAGAAAACATATGACGTCTGAATAGGCACCACTCTTTTTTGTTTGATAGTTGAGGGTCATTGACCTGTCGTCGAAAATGGTCTGCCGAGGATACATCATTGGATTGAACAATGGATTTGAAAAGTTAATTATGTCAAATTGATATAGGTACAATTCCATAATTTAAACCCGGTGGTTTGGAGTCCCAGTAGTAATCTCTGAATTGGAAAGCGAAGAGTGTGACTTGAACGATGATTGAGCGTGAGAAAAGCTCTTAGAGAAATACGAAAGAGATAGAGAAATGAGAAAAGTTTATCCTCAGCAGTGGACAGCAATGCTGATGATGGTGACAAAATAACCTGAATATGCATATCAGTGTTCGTGATCCTTCTATCCTATTTTATGTGGGTTCGGTATTGTCAGTTGTCGCCGATGTCAATATTAAGGTCCTTAAAAGCAACTTAACCACCCTTTGACAGTAGAGTAAATATGTACGTAGAGCGGTTTCTTTAAAATATGAAACGTAAATAAGAGCACAATATTTATTTGTTTAGCATGACCCGGCACGGTGAAGACGACTCGTTCAAATTCCAAGCTTTCGTTTTAGATAGTTTGTCATCATTAGCGTATCATAGCAAAAAGATTTATTTATAACCTAAGGAAATGAGTTCTAGGACTTTGGTTTAAAGAGGCACCGAGATGTTCGCTGGCGGTCCGCTTCCCGGTGGATCGATGCGGTATAGTATTTTGACCTGCGGAAAAAAGAACTGATTGGAATAGTGTTTTGTGGCAGTAATATCAATACGTAAAATAAACTGATAGTGGAGTAGGGGTTGGTGACTCCAGATGCGTTAAGTTTGGCTTATTCTCAAAATTTCCTACAAACGTCGCGGGGGAAACTTTTTGTCCCAAAATCCCCCTTCGCTTTAAGACAATTTTGCCAAAATCCCCAGACGTTTTCTGCTCAGGGGATTTTGAAACAGTTTAGCCTCATCCACCTGCCGATCCAACATAAGCATGGTTGACATGTAGGAATGCCTAGTGTATCGGAATGCGCTGTCCTTGTAGGTCACGCCGATTAGACTGTCATTGAGAAGGAAAGCGCACATTTCGCCGGCCCACTGGCCCACTGCTGCCGAGTTTACGATCAATATTATTATGGTAATACTAGCTGTTTCATGGGTGTTCGTTCCCTTGGGAACGTAGCTACATCAGAGTCAATCTATCTATTATAAAATTCTTAAAAAATTGGCCTGCTTTGACGTGATATGTAACAGGAAAACAGACTTTTAAGAGAGTAAAAATAACACGCAAGCTTTTTAAAGAATCACCAGGCCCTTCACAATCTTCGTAAGTTGGGATTACAAATAGTAGCAAAACATCAGAGAAAAAATTTAATAGTCTTTCTTTCTGAGGTGTATTATCTATGTGAGATATGTATTTAATTTAATGTTTATGAAATTAATTATTTAATATCTAGGTCTTTTTGAATCAACACAAACCTCACTTTAAAACATCAACATTTTAGTGAAAATATTCAAATTTATATTTTCAAAAGGAGACCAAACATAGCGGTGTATTCCATTTCGCGAAACTGGTTTGCCTCATTGATGCAACGGTTATTTTCTCTGATACTTATATCAGGGAAAACTACCTTCAATTAGCAGAAAAATCATTTGCTGAGAGTCTTGATTTAAATCAAAATAATCTTTGATAAGTGGCCTGTTCTAGTTCATTGAGTTAAATTGCATCTCTACACTAAGTTCTTCGCTCTGGCTAAAGTATCAGAAAAAGAAAATATCGCATAACTAGTACAATAAGAGGATTTTTTTAAGTAACTGGTTACGAATCTCCCGTTACGTAATCGGCTGAAGTTATTTCCACCCATAAAAGCCAGAAATTTAACCCTTTAAAGTCAAATCTCTACCAACTTTCGGTTATTCATTGTGTATTTTGTTATGTTGTTAAGAAAATCGATGGGCAGTCTTAATAGCACAGAATAATTTATACTATTAACAGATCAAATTATTATGATGATTACAAGACACAAGCGGTACGAGTATACGTATACCAATGTTACGGTTAAGCAGCATTGCATAAATATACATATATACGGACAAATCACTCAGATTGAGTTAGCCCCAATGTAAGTTTGAGACTTGTGTTATGGGATACTAACTCAACGATATTAAATTTTATGACAAATACATATATAGATAAACATCAAAGATCCAGGCCAATCTGAAAAAGATCATTTTCCATCTTGACCTGACCGGTGATCGAACCCGGGACCTCCCGTGTGGCAGTCTGGCGTGATAACCGTTAGGCCACGGAGGTCGTCGAAATTGAATCACGAACATGTACCTAATCATAGTTATCTTCCCGTCAGCACTAAGCATAGACTTAGATACGTGGTGGTTAGGGAATTATATACCTAGATACGACTACTAGGCCTGTACAACTTTACTTATTGCTATGGCTTAGTGACCCAAAGAGAATCTATACCTTGTTGCATATCTCTAGAAACATTTTGTAATTGCTATTCTCCTTATTATAAAAGAGAATTTAATTTGTCCATTGTTCAATAGTCTAAGCAAAAAGCATCTGACTTATCGACTAGGAAGATGTGGGTTAGTCCCTCGGAAAGTAAACTTAACTTAGTGAATGATAAAGACCAACAATACAGTTAATATTAAAAGTTTATTTTACTGTTTCCTTTTAGCTATAGTCTCTATATTTTTAAAAAAATTCAAAAATCGCTTGATCATATATTATTTTATAAAAAAGATATCAGAAATTTTGTTGTGTATAAACATGACTTTATATTCTGTATTCCATTGCTCTGTAGTGAACTTTTGCGGTTTTATCACAGAAACCGCTATAAGGTCAAGTATTCACGTCTTGATAACAGTTCCGGGATTTTGTTCCGGTTCTAAGTGACACACTCTATTTTAGTATGTACCTACTAATCTAAACAATACATTGAATTCATAAAAAAATATTAATGAAACAAAATTAGAAAGATAATATCTATCTAGGGTCAAAACATACTTTAGAGTTAACGCCAAAAACTTTTCTTGTTTTATGGAAACTGGAATATTAACTCAATGATACCATAATCTAATTATCCAACCAAGGCCATTCTGGGAAAGATTAATATGGAACTTGACCGGAATTCGACTTTAGGACTACTTAGTTTAGAAGCATAGAATAACCTATGCGCAAGTAGACAAAACAGTAAGAGGTTGATACGCCTGCCTTAGGGCATACTACATAATAACAATGGAATTAGTTAATCAATGTACAATACAGTCCGCTGCAGAGAACTGACACCCGCCTGAGGTCGAGTAGGACCCGGTTCAAATCCTACCTGTGTCACATAAGTTTGTAGACCAATCAAGAGTCATGTATGGTAGTTTTCTCATAGATCACCACCTGCTTCCGGTAAAGGAAACATCGTGAGAAAACCTGCACATTGGCTGTTTTGTTAACTAGTGTGTATACGGCTACTGCCACTAGATGGCGGTAGTCGTAAAAGTCATGTCAGATGCCTTTAGGCGACTTGAATAAAATCTGACACCAGTGCTAGTGATAACACACTCTGTAAGAAAGAAAGAAGACCAAATCCAATCCAGGGGTGACCCCTGAGAGGTTTCTCTGCAACTGTACCTAGTACTTCCATGATAATAACAAATCTATTTATGACTCAAGGACGCTTTCTCTATGTCAAGGAAAGCAATGAAACAAAGCCTACGCGATCTGGCGAAGCCAGGGTGTGGTGTGTCGAGAGTAGGGAATATTTCGAATATCTTCAGCATGAAACATAACATGAATGAATTAATAAATGCTCTCGGTTGAACGTCACCGGGGAAACAAAATTCCATAAATAGTGTTTCTGAGACTTGCATAGTGAATCCAGATAATACTATAAATAATATGTATACTGGCGAATTAACTACGGATATAATTTCTGATAAATTTGTGAAACATTGGCCGTTTTCAGATGACTTATTCTAACTAGGCTATGCCCGGTGACTCCTGTGAACTTGTTGTCGCAACTCATAGTTTTAAAAGTTATTGGCTATATAATATAAGTACTAAAGCAATCATCAAGCCCGCCCTATAGTACACACATAATTATTTTTTTTAATTTGATTGTTTTTCTATTGGCAGACTGTTAAAAGTTAAATATTCTTTTCCTCGAATTACCTTTTATACTTAGGTTCAAGTACTTTGTTCAGTATTGGGAGCTTACCCAAAAAGAAAATTTACCCGACCTGCCAACCTTGACAGAATGGCGGCAAAGAATTAGGAGAGCCGACCCCACCTGATGTGGGAATAGGCAAAAAATACGAAGAGAGGTTCAATTACTTTATTAACTTTCATAAGTTATTTTCTAACTACTATTTGTCGTAGGACCTACCCCACACTGGCTATCAAGCCGGTAAGTAGAGCAGAACTAGAAAAACACGCGAACCGTGGGAACTAAGCCTACATCAACCTAGACCCATGACAATCGAAGCTTATACCCATGATCAAGGCAATGTAGGATTCGACGCAACGCAACAGTAAATAATATAAATAACAATTTTACAAAAAACCCCAATAGCACGTTGAAAAATGCTGATTACTCCTGAACGGCTAAACCGATTTCCATGAATCATAGCTATGAACACTCGATCAAGTCACCTTTCAAACACAATATCAAAATCGGTTCAATCTTTTGGAAGCAACAATGCAATGCCACATATATCTAACAGATACACACTTATAACACCCCTCCTTTTGCGTCGAGGGTTTTATATTATAACTAGCTTTTGCCCGCGGCTTTGCTCGCGTTATTCCTTTCTTAGCGGATGCCTACGTCACAACATCTACCTGCATGCCAAATTTCAGCCCGATCCGTCCAGTGGTTTGTGCTGTGCGTTGATAGATCACTATCGCAGTCAGTCAGTCACCTTTGAGTTATATAAGTATATAACTCAAATAAAAAAAAATTAATGGCACAAACCAAGACAAGTTCATTTTAAGGCTCCATAACACAAAATACATGTTGTCTGCTCTGCTTCATATAGGCACAGTTCGTTGATGTCTTTTCTATGGCCAAGATTGCTCAAGTATTAGTAACTAGCTATGACCCGCGGCTTCGCTCCCGTCGAAATTCTGGATAGCCTTTAGCCTACCTCATTAAATTAGCTATAATACTACAGAAAGAATTTTTGAAAACATTCTGTATGATGACTTATAATTTTGAGATTAGGAACATTAGGATCAGTCATATTCCTACAAGGTTACGTCCCAAAATTAGTGCCTGAATATACAGAACAAACCTAGGTCAAATTAAAGTTATGAACCCTTTCCGCGTAAAATCATGTGGGCGATGTTCATAGTATCTAGTTATACTTCTGTAAACTCCTTAATCTGTAGGCGAGGTCAGTCTTTTCAATCAAAGATCCTAATGAAAGTAAATACCAACAGTTTTTCCTTATTCGCTTTCGTTTTATGAATCAGATTGTTGGTAAACATTTCTTTGAAGTTTGATATCCGGTTATGTAAGGTTTGTCGATCTTTCAATTTGATACTTGACTCATGCATTACCTTATAATTAAATTAAGCTCTCAAACACTTTCGTGAAGCCGTAGAAACGATTTGATTGTTATGGGTAATCCCCAAATATTTGTCAACAATTAAAGTATTTTTCTCAAGACTATGAAGCTAGCTATTTATTCAATGAACTGCATTAGAAACCTAATTTAGACTACTAAATTGTAAGTAGTCTAAAATGTTACAGTAGCATTTGCAAAACTGTTCTGTTTAAATCATATTAACGGTTAATAAAACTGTTTTTCTTTATATAAGAATAGGATGAATATTGGCAACAATAATGACTATAATAAGTATACATGTTGTGCGGTCTAAGGTACTTGAACAAAAGTGAAAATTGTAGGTATTACCTGTAATAGGGGCTATCAACACTCAACACATCGTGTGGAGACTGTCGATAGGCGATGGTATGCGGCGCAGCCCATAATGATGTGTTATTATGTATATGTAGTAAATTGTGGGTATTCCATAATGTTCTATTTAAATTTAACGAGAAATCTGCCATTTTGTCTTCCTGGTGTAATTTTCTAGTATTAACATGCCTTATTTAGCTCATGTCAGCATTTTATTGTATTTAATTTAAAGCCATATCCCAGGGCATCCTTTAAGGTGGACATAGGCCCCCCCCATAGATTTCCAAAAAGACCGATTGGAAGCGGCATGAAAGTCTACCTCTATTATGAAATTGATGCGTTGGTTTTCTTGGACGAAAAAAATTAGTTGTCGAGGCGCTGCGAATTACAATTGATACTAAACTGTAACTTTTTAAACAAATAGATACTTATTAGTTCTGATGTCATTTGCCGATTGCCTATGAACGGTCTATTAATTCGCTTGAATGTACAATCAAATTGAACTTTTTGTTTGCGTTATTTTTTAATAATCTTACAAGATCAACAGATCTTTTCTTTTCCTTCGACTCCTCTTTCGTTTAGGGTATTTGGTCTATTAGTTCTAAAATAAATCACATCTTAATTTTGAATAATTTATTCATGATAAAATGAGTTGAGTATAATAAAAACATTAATTACAAAAACGTAATATTAATAAATGCAAACACTTACATGCGAAGCTTCTTTGGAGTCTTTCTTCCTGTAAAATTAATCATTGTTTTAATTTAGGACAATGGTGAAATAAATGTTGTAAGTTACATTCGATCTTTAAATTCTACGAATTTATCCTATAAAATTTCTTAATATAAATATACGCTTTAAAAAATTAGTTGATTCGGATTGACTTATACCACAGGCAAGGATAGAAATATATATCTACACTCTCCTTAATCGTAGCATAATATCAAATGTACCTACGCTGTTCAAGTATTGCCTCGAAAAAGAAACTTGGTTTACGATTACGACGTCGTCTATCGAAAAAATATCTGACACTAATGTTAGATTAGATATAAACACACTCTAAAATAAAGACTTTATAGTTTCCCTAGTAATGAAATGCGTGATACCGTTTGATTTAACGGACTTAGGAGTGAACAGCTCAATGGCCGCAGATCAGCGGCGGTTCCGGACGTATTGGGCTCACAGCAGTTAACACAGTTATCATGTGCAATTATTACCACTGGCTCTCAAACTGGAGCGGTTGTGGTAAAAATAGCAAAAGCGCATTCCTGTGTCACACGCTGCAGTGTAATGGGTAACACCTCTGGCTGGCCGTTACTTCCTAGGTCTTAGGTTCAATGAGAACCGTACCCGTAGTTCAATCCCGAATGCAGGCAAATATTTGTATATTTCTTATGTACATACATACATATTATCACGCCTTTTTCCCGTGGGGGTTGGCAGAGAGTAGCGATTTCCACTTGATACGATCCTTACAAATGTCTTATCTCTTGCTTCCTCTACACTCATCACTCTCTTCATACATGCTCTCCGTCTCTCATTTCTTATGTGATGTCTGTTATCCTTTCTTCCCACTAGTATCACATTAATGGTGGTACTAAATTTACATCTGGAAAACCCAGTTTTGGAAGCAGTTGCGTCTCCCGTAACGCATGGTTGTAGGCGGCCAATTGGCGTGTGAATTGATTTGTGTGCCTTACCATGAGATGGCTTAGGATTTCCGGGAACTTCATTGATTTACTTCTTATGGGGTAAATTAGCGATTGTTTAATAACAGGCTGTCAGAGAAAATATCTCATCATCTTTGTTTGAAAATGGATTGAGTTCAGATACCCGTAGTAATCCAAGAAGTTACTTAATACCGATGATAAAGAACAGATCGACGTCTTATAACTGTATTTAATAGAGTTAGATTCATATAATATTGTACTTTTAGGATTACGAGAATACAGTTATATGTCTTCAAAATCACAGTAATAATCAAGATCAGTAACGCGCGTTTAAAGTCGTTTTCTCATGCTTTTTCTTATGAAATAAAATTGGAATAATAAAAGTTCTGAAGTTATCACTTCACTATCTGTAAGAAGGACGTGTTCAATGCAATAAAACAGTTACAGACAGAAGTAAATTTGGTCCGAATCTATACCTGCTTGTGCATATTGTAAATAATTAACATCAGGTACTGAATCACACAGCCTAGTTATAACTACTTACCATAGTAATTTCATGCTACTTACGTATTCCTAAAGCTCTTTGATACTGTTGTTAGTTAATAAGGCACAATGGTTACATACAATACCTATTGTGTTAACTTCTGAAGTGCCGCCCGAAGTCGACACACCTTTGAAAACCTCACCCTACGTTAGATAGCTTTCCTAATGTACCTGTAACAAGCGGAGGGTAATATAAATATATTTATTTTGACAATTGTTTTGTATTTTTTGGTTTAGAGCATAGATACATTGTTACGTCTTTATCCCTTACGGTTACGGGGTATATAGAGCCAAGAGTCGTGAGACACAAAGGCCACGTTTAGCTGGTGGTGTGGTTATTAGTGGAATGGATTCAGATAATAGTGACAGGTTGTTGGCCCATCACCTATGTTCGGGTTGCCGAAACTACACCGAAACTAAGATGATGATAAATGATAAACTTGATTAACTGATAAAAGTATATTGGAAAAAGTAACACAATTGATATAAATTTGATGATGTATGATAAAATGAGTAACGCGCGGCGCTCTTGATGACCGATAGCGAACTGAGTATAAAATTGAATAGAACTGCTGAGTTAGGTGAAAATTCTGACACTGTACGATGTTAGCTCGTACAACCTATGAGAGGAATCTCCAGTTTAAAGCCCTGTCCCTTGATTAGCATTTAATCCGCGCGGAAAGAGAAGCAGCTGGTACATTCTATGTTTTTATAAAGCATAGACAAAAGAATATTTTTTCCTGAAATTAAAGTTTATGGTCCAGACCAGACCCTCATCTCGGGCAAAAAGATATCATAATCGTAATATCTTCTGTCTATTGTGGTAATATGTAGGGCGAGGATTGGTACAATTCGTAGCCACTATCACTAGATTGCAGTCGTAGCCACTATCACTAGACATCAGTGCAGAAAAAAAAAACATGTAGGTACCTACCAGATTTCGATTCTATACTTCCAAGTGTACTTGAATTAAGCATAATAATTTTGTTATCCTCAAGATCATGACTATAACTTTGTTGAAAGGTCATATTTTTCATGCGGGTTGCTAAACACATACAACTAGTGATTTCGTCTTGGTTGCTATATCACCGATATTATCATGAACTGATAAACACATTCCACAACAAGTTTCTTTTCTAGTGCTCTACACGACTTCTAATATTATACATGACTATTAATAATTAAGTATGCAGGACACTATGATACCAAAATTAAGATACCTTGTTATCACACGCACCTGCGCCTACAAAAATAATCAGAACCTTACCAGAATCTAACCGAAACTTGAAGCAGCGCTATGGAGTATGATTTTAAGGGTCAAATCGTATAGATGTCAGAATGAGCTTGCATTTAAGGAGCACTAGTAAGATAGGTCGGCAGGTGTCCTTGACAAGGTCCGAAGGGATCGACCCAAACAACGGGATGAACAGGTTGGACAGACGAACAGACGGATAGCACAGTTAACCGCCAGCAGTATCTGGGTCAAGCTATATATATAGTGAAGTTCAAGGCGCGACGCTCATTGCAAGTAAGACTTTCGTGTCGGCTCCACGCACTTTCTCCAGTGACTCCAAGTGTTAGTGATTTGTGATTCCCGTTCCAGTCATAGCAAAGGTAAGATTTGGGACTCAGTGATAAGTGCGTGACTTGGGAAGTGATCGGGTGACCTGACCTGCCCTAATATCAGTGACTTCGGAAGCGACCTGGTTTTTGAGAAATTTTTCGTGGTTTGTGGTGGTGTCATTATTCAATTCGGAAGTGCTGATTTTGAAAATTATTGTGAAAGCACCCGTGCTACTAAATTGCTGTACTTTTTGTAATAGTTAAATTATAGTGAAGACGAAATTTAATAGTGATCAATATCTTTTGTAATTTTTTTTTAACATTTAATGTTATTTGTTCAATTTTAAATGTTTATTTTGAAATATATTCAAAGTACCAAGTCAAAGTCAAAATTTATTATTTTGAATATGTACATAGTTAATAATATTTCTTGATCAAGTTCTAATTTAATCATAATAAACACTTTTCTCAGAAACCATTAGCTCACCCTATCGCTTCATGGACAACACAATGAAAATTGAGATATCTATTTTTATCTACCAAAATCCATTTTTTTGCTATGAACTCAACCCGTTAATTAACATAAACAGAAATGTGTATCACGTCACTAACAACATTTTTTTGCAAATTTTTCATTTTATACAAGCCATTACACTCTCATTAGTATTGGCGGCACACGTGGCAAACAATGATGAAAATTTCACGGCATTTAAGAAGTCATCAGCGAGCGCATCTTAAGTCATGTAAATAAGAACCTTACCTTCACTTTCTAAAATGTGAAATTGTTACGCCAAGTTTGTATTGGTCATGGTTTGAGTCAAAACATTGTGTAACATACTCGGTAAAACAATAAAGACTAAAAGAAGTTCTTCCTTATATTATTGGTTAATTATAGCGTTTAGTTATGTTTTGGATATGGTTGATTTATTGCAGTTCACGCATTTAGCATTCACCAAATAAATAGAGCAAAACAATTCAATTGTTACCGGTCTATTAATATCGGTGTTAAAAAATTTGAATCAATCAAAATTTTTCAAATTTTATTGAAGGTGTACCTAACTTTTTATATGAAATTATGTACTTCTACTATTCGATATGAATACATAAATCAAATTAAACGTTACGGATTTCACCTTCATTGTCAAATGATCACACTTTATAACAGATACATATCTAACAATGGGAGTATCAACATGAACCCACGCTCCATCTTCAATTATGTGATCATTGACGTATACAGAATTTAGAAAGCAATCAATTGCGTCAAGTTTCAGTAATTTATCATAAACATCTCCAAGTACGTAGGGAACTTTCTTATCGTCTAGGCGGGTAAACAAAACGCTGGTTATGTTACTAGTGACAGGTTTAGTAATTAAAAATCTTGAAACGTGCGAGTGTCGAAAGTGGCGTGGAAAGCTGCGATCGGAATGGTCAACACAACACTAGTCGACAGCCGCTTGCGTGCCGACCGCCTGGACTTGTAGTTTCTCGCTACTAGGTTTTAGCTGGAACGAAATATTTATATGCAAGAGAAAAATTACGCATTTTGCGTCAATCACTTGATGATTGGCGTTTTCTTTGATTTTATGATCATTTGGAACGATTAAACTGCATCAAAGTTTGATGGAAATTTTTGAGTAGGGTAGATGCACACACATTTATTGGTAGATGCATATTTACGTAGTATATGAAATATTTAACATTCAAAAAGCAAACTCGAAGATAACACTTTAGCAACTACAGTATTAAGAACAGTAAGAAAGCCACATTACAAACTTAAGCCCTCAAATCAAAAACTTAAGCCGATTACACCATTATCTACAACAGGTGAAATGTAAAAGGATCATTAAATGTTACAAAATAAAAGCTGAACAATAACAAAAGTGAGTTCAGAATCGTGATTAATGTCATCCAGTCAGATACGACGGCAGTAAGTACTCATGTCCAAAAAACTTTAAAGTGAAAGTCGACGGCGAGAGGCATCTCGTATCTCGTCACCGCGTTGGGTAACAGAGCCAATTCAAAAAGAAAATTATACACTGCCTCGATAAAATTAGGCTGCACCGGCTCGTAAATATCGTTAAGTTTATTATGATTATGACGATGGTTATGAAGATGATTAGGTACATTTCTAATCTGTTAAAGTAATTATAACTATTAATTAAGAGTATATAGTATCTCAATTTAATTATTCAAGTCGTGTCAGTTATCCTGTTCGGATTGAATTTATGTCAGGATTAATGTTGAAATATGTTCCGAATCTGGCTCGATTTTGATGACACGAGAATAATGCACGGGGCGTGCAATGAAATATATTTTTCAAGTTAATTGATATTGATGATAATTTAGATTGAGTACATCGCTCAATCTAAATAAACAAACACGAATCTCGTGAAGCTTAACGAAGCACGATGTTCAATATTGAAGAAATCCATACTAAGTATAGTACAGTTACGGAAAGATTGAATACCTAACTAAAATATATATCGCAAACGCACTAGAGTTTAGGCGACCACGACTGTGGAGATACAACAGTATCTCTAGAATTCTGAAAATACAACGCCAGGAATTTGAAACGGTTATATGTATACGCAATATAAAATGCGTTCTACATATTATGATAATGCGTGCTTAGAAAAATAATCAAAATCTTGTACCGTCTCCTATATTATACACATCGTTATGATAATAATACCAAATGAGGCAACTATTTCCGATTGAGTAGATCAACTCATTGCAGCTAAAGAGCTGCCATCGTCAGAAACGTTTCGTTAACTAGGTGTTGCTGTGGCACAAATTGGACATGTGCTTGTGCATCAAGGTGTACCGTACGATCGATCTGCGAGGCCGCTAACGGTGGTTCTTGTATAAGATGTAGCACGTGGACACAGCAATACATGCAAGTGTATCTAGTAAAAATATCTCGCCTAGTTGGACTACCTTATCTATCTTACTTATACAAAATCACACCATCAAATAACTTACGCCAAAATGTTGATGCAGGGAAAGAAAAGATATAATAGAAAATTATAAAGAGTAAAAAATAATACTTATCAAATTAATTAATAAACTCCGTTCGAACTTGAGTAAAGCTCAGGCCTGAGAGATACGTAAATCAAAAGAGTTAAGTTTGTTTCCGTTTTAGAACGCTTCATCTGATTTCATGAGTGAAACAAGAAGTAATCCTTTAATGTTGATCGATGACTATTGTACCAATTGGCAATGACATTGCAAATGTAAAGAATCTATCGTTAGATTATTTCGTAGAGTTGAAAGTAATAAAGTAAACAACTATAAATGTAAAGTGAATGATTTTAGTACAGGATATATTGAATATTTACTTACCTATACAACTAATAAGAGCAGATATATATATAATGTCTGAAATCATCAGGGAGGCGTAGAACATAGAGAAATTAATTCCAATAATGTGTCATAATAAATGAAAAAGAACAAACAAAATAAAGACAGAACATAACGCATAACAGTTGCAATGGAAACGTAACGCGAATCAACATCCGCATCAGAACACGCACAGAGCTCGTGGATGGTTTTAGAAAGCGCGCGCTGGACCGGTCATACTAAGGCGAAAATTAACCAAAAAGCCAGGTCATTCATAAAATTACTTTATGTTTATAATAATAAATACTTTGAAGATTTAAACCATAATATTTTTAGATATTGCTCTAAAGGGGCAAGGATCAATGATTTATTCCATCGTGAAGTTTCAAAATTCCGAATTTTTTGTTTATTTCTAAAACCTCATGTCATCACAATTTCACGTATATGTGTCTATATACTTTGGGCGTCCGAGCTTCGCTCGATTATTACGGAGATAATCCGATTTCTGGGTAATTGAAGGGTTGGTTAATTGGTTTCTTCAAATTAAGACTACTTATTAAGTCAAACCAATTACATATATACCTACAACATAAACGAGCAATTAACGAATTTAAAGTATAGGATTTTAAACAATTAGGTACGTACTCAGGAACTTAGTAGCAGTAACTCAAAGTAATGAACACCTAAACAATGTATTCAAATTAGTTAGATAATAAAACCATTAAACAAAAGCCAAATCAAAGAAAAACAATGAGAGATAAATACTTTATCAAACAAAGAGCAACAGGATTATCAATCACAAGTCACTTTCCCGTGTCATATAATTTCCCCATGCTCTTCTGCATATAGAAACGTCAGCGGAGAGATGGAAATTGTGGGAGAAACTATTCTTTCCACGGTAAATTTCCGATGAAAGTGGTGCTGATCATGTGGAGTTGTCCTCCGAAATTAGAAAAACGTTAACCTTGCGCCGACGGCTTTCACCGTGTGTCGTTCAACGTTCTGCCTTACTACGCGACGTGATTATACTAACTTCTGTATAAACGGTATAGTATGTTGGAAATAAATTGTTTTATCACACATTTGCTAAGAAATTGCTTTTTCTGGATGACACTAAGCTGAAATGCATAATCACGAGGAGTCAAAGCTTACTTTAACGCAAGAATATTCTCTGCAGAATCCTTAGGTATTATTTTTCTTTTAAATTGATCAAGCCAAAACAAAATGATTGCAATTATCTCCAAGATATTATGTGCTATTTACATTACGTAATTTTAAAACTAATAATAAGCATATAACAATAATTACTTAACTATTTAAACAGCCATAGACCAAATTTTTTTCAAAGACTAAACTTTAAAAATAAAATGCTAGCTGCAGCCGTGATTATAACCCTTGTGGATCCTGCGGTAACCGATGTAGGTTGGAAATAGCAGATCCGCCTCAAACGAAAGTGAGGTGAGGTTGTTGCACTGGCGCCCAGGGTCAGTGGGTCAGGCGGGCGCAACACCCCGCCAAACGTGACGGGACAGCCCTTGAAGAAAGCTGATTAGAAATTGTGAATCTAAATATACTTGAAATGCAAAACTAACAATAAAAGTCCGCCATTGTACGCCTCTATTTGTTTCACTATTTTTTGTATTTTCTTATGTGTATGTGCACAGCGAAGCATTAGAACTCCCTGCCTACGTCTGTTTTCGAGCACGTACAACCTGACTCTCTTCAAAACCAGAGTGAATAGGCTGCTTCTGGGTAACCTCGCTACACCGTAGACCTCATCTCTGTCCTCGGGCAAGATTGTGGTCAAGGGCAAACCCATATTTAATAAAAAAATTAAGAATTTGCAAACAAACAATAAAGACTTATAACTTGTTTTAAAACTGTCAATAAAGATTTTTACACTAATTTACTGTACGGAAATATAAAAAGATAAATACGTACGTATTGATAAAACGAAAGATGATCAGAACAGGGACCAAAACACTATTAATAATAATAATAATTCATTTATTCTCGCTATTTATTATTATTTCTGTTACGGCTAAATCTGTTTGCGAAGATATAGACTATCGAAAATACATAACTAAAATCAGTCGTCTAATAACATACTTACAGCCTTACTTATAAAAATCTACTAATGATCTTCTTAGCATCGTCTTAACTAATGACTACTTAACTCCCTAATTAGTAATTAAATATTCTTTACTTATAAACGTTACTTAAGCTTGTCTTACCTAATGAACTGTTAATGACACAAAAAGTATTTTACTCTCGCAACACTGCCGAAATGTTGTCAGCTTAAAAAAGTATTTGCCATTTTAACGTTATGAAATGGCAACATTGGTATCATCCAATTGAAAATTAAAAAGTTAACATGCCAAAAAAAGCTTCGCTGTTAAATTATTTTACGACCACGCATAGAGCAACACCATAAACTTATAATAGAAACACGGACTCCCGTGCCGCGCGCGGAAGTCCTTGTTGCTCGAAGCGACTACGGTACCAATTCGTTTCATTGTTCGTATTGTATTTCGGAATTTTGGCATAAATAATGATTATTGCTAAAAAGATGTACCTATCCATCCATCAAAAAATGAGTGTGTTCTTCTATAATAGTCCTAATATTTTTTACATATTTTCTTTGCAAAATCTATACCTACTTATACTTAATATCCATTATTACACGGAACACAAAAGAAACAACTACAAATGCAAACAGACAAACAATGCTAAAAAGGACGCTACCTGCTACAAAGACGCTTCGAACGGAATCAGCTGGTGCCCAAATAACCGCCATCTTGTTACTTACGAGTTTAAACAAGGGTACGAGGTTGCTTAATTTGACAGTGCATTTAAGTCATTGTTAAGCAACTCATTAAAACTAAGCAACGTTTATTAGTAAGAATTTTTGTTAAGCAGCTCCTAAGTATGACTTAAAATTTAAGTAACGTTTATAAGTAAGGCCGTTATACTTTACGTTAGTACAGTCAGCTACAGAAAATTCTGACCGAATCTCACCGAATCCTATCTCAGGGGGTCAGGTTTCTCTGTAGCTGACCGTACATATTACCTCGATGTCTGGATAAATGTCTCTTTTTATTAAATCACATATTTTACTTACCTCTAATCATCCAAAACTTTGAAAACTCCCTAAGCCTTTATAATATTTGTGCTAATAAACGTGCTCTTCGGTGGTCAATAAGTTACAACAGATAGTCCCTTATACATTAGTCTCTAGACTTGCAGATAGAAATTGGCTGGTCACAAATTCGTGTATACTTTACCAAAGACTGTGTAGTTTCATTCAGTAATTTACCTTGTAATCGCACTTTAGCTATTTATAGCTTGCTTAGCTTGTGAATGGTTTAACACTCACAACGTTGGTCGAGAATTATCCATAATACTCATATTGCTTTTCCGACGCGCCTTTCCAAACCACTTCCCGCTTTCTCTCAGACTTCGATTGTCACGCCATTTTGTTGACGAATGTCGCATTGTATCATTTTGGAAAAACTTGGACGCAAAGCTGTAGTTCATTTGTTTATTTACTAAAAATTATGTAAACAGTAGAAGGTATCCATATAAAATATCAAAAACAATTAATTTGTCTGTTTTGTTTGCCTCTAAAGTATCATTATTCATCAATTTTATTGATGTACTTAGGTACTTACCCAGTTTCTGTAGCACATGAAATTAGGCACACAAAAAAATATGTAATTAAAACAAAAGGAATAAGTACTCCGTAATTTAAAGGACTGTTTTATATTATCCGTAACCGTAAGGAATCAATCAATCAAAACTCTAAAATAGGATCCTTAGGGTTGGTACTTAATACTCACAAAAATCTTAATAATACAAGCCGTAACACTCGCAAAATTGATAGACTTGGAACGGTAGCTAAAATAGGTAGATCGGCGATGCAACGACAAATTTCTCCGGAAAGAATCTCGGCGCTGTCGGCTCCGGTGCGCCGGCGCAACTTGATATGTACGTTTGTAGTTTTCTTCTGAGTATCACAAGAAAACGGACTGTGTCACTAGATACCTTGTAGGGAAAACTGCGTCTTCGTGACGCCGCGTAATAGAGGACCCTATGTCGGAAGGCTATTTGTAAACTTACCTTGGTTACTTATATTTTTCTTTATATAGTAATAAGCTCGAACAGTTTTACGGAAGGTTACCAGTTAAAAGTAACATTAAGTATTTTTTTTTAATATATACTTTTTAAAATGTGGCTTGCAAACGCATTCTTATTCTTCTTATTAATGAAGAAATATAAATAGAAAGACATTTCCTTATTAATGATACATACAATAAAGGATGCGAGACTCTAGTTATCTGTGTTAACAAAGAATAAAATTGTCAACGTTAGTGCGGCGTGTCGTGACGCAACTGTTACGAATACGGCGACAGAAGCAAGTGTTAAATATTTCTGAAGAAAGTGGAGCGTCCAGGTCGTGACTACAGGTCATTTAAATAAATTCACAACAATTTATATAACTAGCACCTTATTAAACAGGTGCGAGAGGCGACATCCGAACTACAGTTAGCGAAGACCCGGTCACGGTATCGGGGTCGGATACAACTCAACTAACACACTTTTGTACCGGATAGGTGCAAGTGAAGCGTCTTAATGGATGCAGTAACGGTATGAATCGACTGACGCAATGTGGATGGAGAACTTTTTTGATGTTGAGCGAAGACCGGCGGAATGTGCAGCACAAGGCTCCGACACTGGTGTAGATTTTACATCATTCATCCTTCTTGCATAAAACGCATACGCAGCAAAGATCGTTGATTAAAATCGCTAAAACTCCTGCAAAAACGATGGTAAACAGTTTTCGTAAGCACTCACGTACTCACGTCATCACGAATTTATCGCATCATCTTCTAAGCTTCAATTTTATCCGTTAATTGCGTAAATAATTAAATTGGATATATTGGCTCAAATAGTAGTAAAAAGGGGAAAATATGCATTGGATATTGCGCCGATCCTATATAAAGCAAATAGTAAAAATCGTTGCTTTCTGACGCAATTATACAAATCTCTCTAGCATGGAATCCTGCGATTAATTTCCATTACGCACGAGACAGCTCAATCGCCACATCCATCAGCAATTACTCTAAAGACTTCCTCCAATTATCCCAGCATCCTCGTAAAAATGCGCAGGAGTTGCTTTCCAACCGCCGCGATCAATTTGCGAGATTCACTCATCAGAACACTTTCTAATCGACGCGACCGGCGCGAGTGCACAATTAAATTAGATGAAAGTCTGTTTATTTAGTTAGGTAAACGATCGCGTATGGTTCCAAGATGAACAAGAGTATTGCGCAATTTTAAACATCGTTAGTCGGTTAGATTTGCACTTTAAGTCAAGCTATGTATTTTAAAATATTTGTGAGCGGCCGATCCGTAGTCACCCTAATTTCGTGGTGAATGAATAAATGTATGAACAAGGTGGGATAAGGACTGTAAAATATACAAATAAATGTATAAGGATTCAGATGTTGTCGTTTTCAGTCATTTCCTTACTCGATAAACAGTAGACTGCAGTTCACACATTCAATTTTACCGTTATAAGTACTTAGGTACAGTAAGGGGCGAATAAACCTAACCCCCGGATATCTGAGTTTTATGCCTATAAGTTGTACTTACTCTCTTTTACTTACGGTTGATTTTCCTCCATTCCAGATGCATTCGAAGGTCGCAGGCTGGGCGCTGCTGGCGCTCATCAGCTCATCCACCATCCTCCACACGCTAGCGTACCCCCAACAGCACGTCCCATTAATCTCACAGGTAAATTGAAAGAGCATGGGCTAAAATATTACTTACATAGTGCAGGAATATAGAATAGCATATTTTTTTGGACATGTTCATAAACAAAGCTTTGCCATAAAGTAGGTATTGGTATTAACTTTTAAACCATGACAGTTGTCCGGTGACGACCGGATGATTCAAAGTAAGTAATTCGTGTCGAAACATCAAAAAAATTAAAAAGTACGTTGCCCACGCATATAAGTATTATTGATCTAGGTGCTATAATAATATTTGCAATATTATTCAGGTTGTACCTAAAATGACTAGCATTTCCGTGCTAAATAAGTATTAGGTGCGGTCTCTTGCCAACTCGAAAAATCTAACACTAATGAAAAGAAATATTTGCACTTACCACCACGTCATCAACATGTCGATAACATGTTCCTGACCAATACTTGCAGCATAAGTCACGAACATGTTATTAAACTCATCAGGTCAAAGAACCTGCTAAGATTCAGTTTGTATTAAGACTTATAACATCTGTAAAAGGATGTTAGAACGAAAAATCTCAACAAACCCCCAACGAAACAAGTATATGGCAAAATGTTGACAACAGTTCTATTTTTGTATTTTGTATTTCTGTAAAGTTTTGATAATACAGAATTTCCTTTTATGATGGACTGATGATGGAGACGATGATCTAAGTAAATCTGGGAATCGCGTAAATCTACGTCGATTTTAATTATGAAGAGTCATGTTATATAAAGACAAGAGCTCCTCAGTACCTAAGTATCCTAAGTGGCATTTACACATAATATATTTTATCTTTTCAGGCCACGAGTAACGTAAGGACACAAAACCACCCACAGTACTACAGCAACTCATTGCCCGTGCACCAACCAGAGGAGGTAGCTCAGGAGCGCAAGTTCGCTGAGAAATCCAACGCGTTGAAGAAAGTAGCTCTTGACGACCTCGACGACATACAAACCAACTCAATCTCTGACAGCGGCTTCTCGTGGTCCAACGTGCTTGGTAAATACTTTTTTTTCTTTACAGGATACTCTACAACTTCTTGAAAGGCCGGCAACATTCTTGTGATACTCCTGGTGTTGCAGTAGTCAATGGGCAGCGGTGATCGCTTATCATCAGGTGACCCGCTTGCTCGTTTGCCGCCCTATGTTATAAAAAAAAAACTACAACGCTGCGGATTTAATTTTTTTGTCCGCGGTACGTGTCCAGCTTGGCGGCTGTTTACCAATAGTGTACCTACTTAAGATTAAAAATAGAATCGTATTAGAAAATAAGCGAAGAAATAATCGCGCACGTACATAAAACGTGTCCGTAAAAAATGTACGCATCTGATTTATGATAAACTTAATACGTTGAACCGTCACCGTATTATATTCGCAATCAATTATAGTACAGTGCAATACTGCATTATTTCCAGGAATGCTAATGCAGATGATCTTCAACACGGGAGCGACCGGCCCCAACAAGAGTGACAACATCGACACCGACGCCTCCCCCTCCCCTTGGGCCAACCTCTTCTCCATGGGCCTCAAAATCTTGACGGCAATCCTCGGAGGAGGACCCTCAAGCGACGGCATCGACAAAGTTGACAACGGCTCCTCCCCAATGCAGGTACGTATCAAACCCTTACCACACGTATAGATAATCCCTCCATAAAGAGAGAAAGACACACTTAGGTACAAAAGCGCGGCGATGCATGAGTGTGTGTACGCGTCGCCAGAGTTCAAACTGGTTTGCGCCAGTTCAGAGAATCGACAGAGAGCTTCCTCTGCAGGGAGGGATTATCTACCCTTATTACATCGTTAAGCAAGTTACGAAATGCCAAATTCAAAATGTACAAATAAAATGTTATTATCCATGTTGCTGTACTAACATTAATTTATGTAGATAAATAGAATTTGTCACTCCGATAGTGTAAAGCACTTAGTTTACCTTCACATGTAACAGGTACTAGAGTATCCATTGAGTAGTTTAGAAAACCTTATAATTCACACGAAATAATATGCTTCACGTTGTTGGGGGACCTCATAGAGATGTTACACTTACAAAAGTAAAATTTCCTTAAAGAAGTATTTCTTTGAGGTGCTCCCAAATTTGGAGTGTAAATAGTAAAAACTGGTTACGGAGACGGTGTTGCTTCTGGCTTGCTTCAGGGTATATTGGCTGCGGTACTGTCGACGGTGCTCGGTACGAAAGACCCCGACCAGGTCGCCTCCATGGCAAAACAGGCTGGAGAGGTATGCGACCTGTCCCTTCTCCTTTTTAACGCAGATAACTTAACTAAAAACGTCAGGTAACTTTAGATGTAAGATTTGGGTTGATGTTAATCATTTTCATAATGGGTGTCTTAATTTGAAACAAGGTGGCTTTTCTATCAATTTCTTTATTGTAAAGGATGATTAGTTATGAATTACATTTAGCGGTAATTTTTAATAATTTAGTAATCAACTAATGATTATTTTTAATTGCTTGTAAATTATTTCTTGACAATGGATAAAACGTAATCTCGTTTTTAACCTCACCTTATTCCAAAGACCCTGTTTGAAAACAACTGACGGCTTCAAACATTATTTACGCTAACGAATACAATTTAACATTTGTCCTCCATATTCGCAGTTCATCAACATCGTAGTGAACCTTTTGGACGCCCTGAAGACTTCCTTCTCGCACCGGTCTTTAGCCGCCCGCTCCATAGGCCGCAAAGACTCAGTCAGCGACGCTGCTTTGGCTGGCATTGCTATGATGAAGACTTACGTGAGGTCCTTTGGTACCAACGACGACAAGTGCCTCCAGAAGTACATCTGCGACGCCAACCTTGAGTGCTCCAGCGATATCGGCCCTAAGAGCGTCTTCTGCCAACTTGGAACGTTAGTATTTCTTATTTTTTGGCATCATTACATTAGCCGTTTACATCTCCAGTTAAAATTGTGAAGATGTAATCAACTGCTTGCTAAAGTGGAACGTAAACGGAACTGCGACTCAAAACTTGTTCACACCATGGACTATCGGAAAAAAGTAGACTAGTTTATTTCCACTATTTGACAAACAAGTGTTGGTTTTTGGAGCTTTAGTAACTTATGGAATTTAGACTGCTCAAGAGATGACCGGAACCTACCTGGAAAGTAGATAAAGAAACCTTAGGGTCCTTGAGGTACTCGCCTTTATGAGTGCCATATCCTCGCTTGTGTGGGGCGATGAGATAAGACCTGCCGTGTAAAGGTCCCCTGTTGGATGAGTGATTGCTCAATAGGGTGTAGTGGTCCTCCCCTTATCACCTGGTGGCAATATCAAAGGCCGCCCTCGGGCGTTGGATGGGAAGGTTGCTCAAGAGATGTAGGGCTTTTTGTTCAAAAACAATCAACAACTATTGCATTGTTCATATTCGTTAATAATTTTAATAAATCGTTAATTAATTTACAGATACGCAGCAAGCTTCGTGATGGAAAGACAATCAGCCGGTACCTTCGAGCAGTTCACCGAGGCCGGTCGCATGGGTCGCTCTGGCATCGACTGTCGCCAGATGTACCTCCAGTGCAACGAAGTCTAAGGCCAGCAGCCCATCGCCAAAACACCCCCCCTTTTGAAATGACATCGATAGCAGCAATTTAAAAACCAAACCATTGGAAACAACTTTCCAACTAGTGATTTGGACCGAGTGAGAAGTTACATTAGTCAAAATTTCAGCTTACTAAATTTTGTTTGCATCGAAACGAAATTCAGTAGTCAAGGGTATAATTCCGTAAAGTGCCTTATTCTTAGGCACGCTGTGCTCAAGACTTATCCCATCGGTTAAGAGCGCGACGAACCTAGTGCGTTAATTTATTTAAATTATTTATTTATTTAACTTATTTTAGAAGTTAATAAGTAGGAAAACAAATATTAAACTACCCAATAAATTTTCCGTCCAGTGAATCCTTCCAAATTTATGAATTTTAATTAATTGGCAATTTGTTTGTATTTTAAGTATCCGCCAGTTTTCGAATAATTAACGACTGATGTAAAAATAATTCTGTGTGATATGAATAACTAACTGTTTGTATCACCTAATAGTTAGTATTGTATATTTAATGTGTGATTTGTATGACTGAGGACGTCCTGTGTGTATGTGATTGTTGTGAAATAAAAATAAAAAGAAATATTTTCAAAACCTCTTTCATTTCTCACATCCCAATAACTTAGGATTTTTTATTTTTTTTGTGAAATCCGAGGAAACAAACGAGTAACAATTGTAATAAATTAAGTAAATTTATACATACATTTAGAGGCAGTTATAACTGCAATCATATGTTATAATAATACTTATAAACCACATGATTTCGGAGATCAAACTTACGCTGATAAATAATCAACATAAGTTTGTAATTTTTTGAGTACCGTCTATCAAATAAAGTGGTTCATAAGTTGTCAACCTTGCACCCAGGTAGCAGGAGAAACCGCTACATCACCACGACATCTCACGCCAACTAGAGCATACAACTTACGGTGCGCATCACATACACTCCGGTACTTCGCAGTCAGACCTTGACTTTGGTGACAGGATGACGTTAGACAAATTGTTATCACAAATGGGTGCGGGGAAGCAGCTAGTGGAGAGGTGAGTTTTACACAATCAGATTACCTATAGGCGCAATTGGACCAATTCCCGATTGGTCCGTTTACCTAATTCGCGGTTGGTCCAATTCTAAATCTCAATTTAAATCGAATCTTAATTCCAATTCTAAATATTAGTAAAATGTGAGCATCAACGAACTATGCGCTTAGTTAGCATTGAATATTCAACCATAAAGCTAATATAGGATAAATAACTCCATGGTGTTAATAGCAGTCCTACCGTACCTATAGCCGAATCAGCACGTAGCCTGGGTAGCGAACCTGCTAACTTTAAGTGACAATCATGTCTCAATACTTTTTCAATAGAAGTGCTTTATAATTAAACATACTAGTAATACGTGTTATGTAAAAAGCACTACATTGCAACGCCATTGAGACACGATATAACTTTAGTGAGCAGGGTGACGATTCTACTAACAGATTGTTAGAATCATCACCCGGCCCACAAGAAACAGGTCTAAAAAGGCCACTTTGACAAATCACAATATGATCCATTTAACATTTTCTTAATATTAAAAATAAACCTTATTAGTGGTCTCATAAGGTTCTTTTTTCAATATTTATGAAATGGGAAATGGATCATATTGTGATTTGTCAGAGTGGCCTTTTTAGACCCCCAGGGTTATTTTGTACTCGTAACGACTGGCAAAATGCAATATGCTCAGCACATGGAATACTACTACTTCCAAAAGAAAATTATAGCAAAAAAAAATCAAGTTCTATACTAAGTCCAATTAGCTGATCCACCAATTTGTATAGAGCAAAAACAATTTCAATTTTTTTTTACATAGATATTTTTGGAAACCTGTTCAATTTCATCATCCTAACCTAATCTTTTGCCAGTGTTTTCAAAATAACCCTGTATAATACACTCCAAATCACAAACCGAAAAGATGGTTTGACATCGTAAGATGGGTCTCGCTCAGCTACATGCATACGATAGTGATTGCAACTTCAGAATATTTGCCCAAATAATAAATGCCATGTGATATGATATCTTTATACACAAAAGAGTTTTCGAAAATTTTAATTTACTAAGTATGTAACGCAAATCAGTGGCGCGGTATTGTTGTTACTAACTGGTTGTATCATTTACTAACTTTGCTCAGCGGTTTAAACCGTGTGGTAAATCTTAAAAAAGGGCATTACATCCAAAATGCGACAACCTCTGAATTGTGTTAGTAGATATTTAAGACTGATATGTGTGTAGTTGTTATTAGATGTACGGTTTTTCGAATAGCAAACTTTAACGATAATATACCGTTACAATTTTTACATAATCATATCATTTATTGATCCCTTAATGTACTCGTACAAACTAGCAATTGGTACACATCTTTCCAGATTCTCGGAATATGGATCCCCCGGTCAAGAACAGCTGTTCTACGGTTACGAGCCAGCCTCGTCGCCGCATCACGTGCACGAACACGAAGTCATACATAAATAGTAAGTCGCAAGAATTCGTCACGAGATCAAAACAATTTTTGACGACTTTAGATAGAATATAATAATGTCAAAAACGGAATTTAATCATATACGCCAAACAGATCACGCTCGCCAAAACGCTTGTTCAAAAAATCCACAAAAAAGAAATGTGGATTGGTCTTCGTACCCGCCAAAAATATTAAAACTAGCAGGCTGTTTATTTATTTTATTTTTCAGTGCTTACGGAGGCCATGGAGGAGGCGGCGGCCAACACAAAAGCAACGCGGCCATGTCGGCGCTCACTTTACTGGCTTTCCTATTCTTCCTGCACATCCTGCAACAGTGCATCAAGGACCACATGACGGCCATGACCACCCCACAGATTATGATCGTCACCGGCGGCAGAGAAGGCGAAACGATACTAAAAAAATCCGACGTCCAAAAACTGGACAAAACCGGAATGTCGCATATCGAAAAACGCGTCGATACCAATGACAATAAAATTACCGATGGTGTCGTAAAAAAGTTGACGAAAATCAACACAGCTGAACCGCCGCAAAGCAATCTGAGACTTCGAAACCCGTACAAAAGTTACAATAACAAAACCTTGGACTACGGCGGATTTGTAAGCGCGATGGACTATGAATAATTTGTTTAAAAAATGTGACCCTCGAGTATCAGGACTCGTGGCTCTGTCTACCCCGTAACGGATACAGACGTGATACTGTATGTGTTTTAAAAAATGATAAGTAATAAAACTAGGAAATTCTAATTTAAATTGTGTTTATTGCCATTCATTTCATAAAATATACACAACTTTCAGCACACGAGGCCATTTATTTTGCACATGTAACCAAGTAAATGTTATGTGGGAAAATAAATGGCCGACGACGACGTTGCTATGGAAATTCAGATGAATCTCAGTTTGACAGGCGATAAAACAGATCTTAGTCTTAAGTCCTAATTTAATACATGACTATATAATGTACTCGCAAAGAAATTTCTACCTAAAACTGCATTTGCGGTTAAATTCGCAATGTGCTAAGTCGCAGGTAAATGATAAAAACAGGGAAATGAGAAAAACAAGAACAAATCACTTAGGGATTTCGGAGGATGTTAAAATAAAGACTCTTCCCTTATATACCTAAATCCATAGAAGTAGGAAGGGCTGCGCGGTGGCGATAGAATTGGAATATGGCAATGTATGTATGTATGCATTGCAGGACTATCGATAGTTTGACTAACGATAGTAACGATACTATTGATGTTTTCTAATCAATACTATCAAGACTATTGAATTTTTACAAGCTATCGATAGTACAATAGTATCGATTGTTTGTTGAAAAATAAGTGTCAATACTATCGATGGTATCGATAGTTTTGGGTATCATCAATAGTATTGCAAACTATTGGCTGTCGATAGGCCTATCGATAGTATGACTATTTTTCAAGGTCACAATACTATTGACAATACTATCGATAAGTCAACACTACTGCTGCAACACTAATGCAGACCGACCGTGCCACGAGCGGGAGTGGCGGTCTGAGGGAGGGGGCCGGGGATACAGAAGTCAGTCCTGCGCAATGGCGTTTTTACATATAAGAAATTAGATTGACGTCTTCCTTCATACTATTTTTTTGGTGTGTAGATAGTAGGAGCTCGTTATTATACTTCTAGAAGGGGGCGCGCGCTTCCTAATTTTATGCCAAAATCAGTGATTTGAACAAATAGCGAAGTTGTAACGTGAAATGTTAAAAATACACTGACTGAAAAATCAATTGATTTCTGATTATCAAATTATTGAAATAATTAACATAGGGAAATGAAAATGACCTCAATACTCAATTTCTTATGGATTTGATTAAATCCTTGGTGTATCATTTTCCTGCGACAGATACATACTTATATAGTACGTAGCAGCGGGCAAACATTGAAAACTGAGGAAACTTATAAGGAATGACATCATCTAGTACTTTTTTATCCAGTTACAAAAAATATGTACATATTCTAACTAGTATAAGTACATATTTTTAACTTGACAAAAAAGGTCAGTAATTAAATGTCACTTATAACGTAAATATTTTAGGATCACCTATCCCTAACATAAAAATATATCATTATTATTAAAACATGTTTCTATTTAACTCAATAGACATTATTGTACCCAGCAAAAAAATAATCCTTACAAAAATAAGGAAGAAAATGGTCAATGTCTATATCAATTCGGCTTTGAGTCTACCGTATTGTTGATTTTGTTTTTATATATTCAAAGCCTTAGTTTCCAAACAAGTGCGAATCTGGTAAAAGCCGAATCTTGGTTAATTAACGATACTACTATGGACATGCTGTAGTGCTAGAAGTAAAAAACATAATAAAGAAAGCAATAAAACCTCGTCAGACTCAAGTTTTGCGTCCTTTGGCCATCAAGTTTACGAGAAATTTTGTTTGCAAATACATATTATGAACTGTTGGAGTACGAATAGTCTTAACGAAAACTTCTGGAATTAATGTTTAAGTAAGTTAATTTTTTTATCAATGTGACACAAAAAAAATATTTTTTTAATTATTTACTGAAATACATTACTGAAATAAAAATAGTGGATCGGGATCGAACTTGACGACTTGGTATGGCCTAGCAAGCAGAATAATACTAATCTTACGAACGTTTAACGCGCTCTATATACTTGGTTTGCGTTAGCGCACTAGAACCCATAGTGGGGTCAGTCATACGGTTCCAATCGGTTTGACCCACGACGAAACCGATCGCCCTCATCTTCTCTTGCTGTCTTCTCTCTTCAATGTCCGCCCAGCGTACCTGTTATAATTACAATCGATGAAATCCACTGCCACTCTTTACCTTCAAAGGACATGGCAAACTTACCTTGTAATAAATATTACAGACATACTAATAACTATGTATTAAAATCGTCAGACAAGAGTAGATACCCAAAAAGGTCGACCCATCGAATAAAAATAAGCCGGAAAGTAACAGCGATTAAAACCGTAAAGTATAAAAGTTTGACGAAGCCTCGAAAATAATAGAGGCAACTTTCAGTGTTACGTCAAATTTCGGTAAAATATCAAAGATATTTTCAGGAAATAAACTCAATAATGTAACCAAAGAAGTAAGATGTCGAAACGTTCAGTTTTGTGACGACTTTGAATCAATTGTCGGTGAAAATACCAAGGCGTTAGTAAACAAAAGGTTTGTCCACCTGATATTTTGTATTATTAATAAAATCTATAAAATAGTTATAATGTAAGTATAACGACAATAAACAAGTCGATAAAAAAGGTTGTCGATGAAGTTTTTGTTTTAAAATACATTAAAATTTGACGGTAGTAAAGACGGATATTGGGAGATAGTTTGTAGATTCATGAAACGAATTCATGGAACAAGTACCAAACAGTACAAGTTTAACAAAAACATTGCTTTGGTTCTTGCATAAGCCGGTAAATAAACTTTGGAAGTACCTACAATGCATCATCCTTATGACTTAAAAGCCAAATTGAATAAAAATTCAAAGTCAGAGTTTTAGATTTACACAAAATCTGATCCGTTATATAATCAATTTCACGCGACATAAAAATAAAATAATAACTGCTAAGGGGCAAACTACGCACGGTAATCATCGTTTTTATAGCTTGCACTTTTTTTGCGATTGTATAAAAAAACAGTATGTATGTAGTATTCGATAGACATATCCAAAAGACAATTATACCGGTATATGCACATAAAGCACCCGTAAAAATGAGAACTCCTTATGTACATATAATTTACATCACTAGCGAGTGTCGATTACACCAAAATGTTTACTCGAATGGGATGCAGGTAATAACCAATACAAACTGAAAATGATTTTATTTGTTTGTTAAAGCGTTACTAAACTTATTTTTCCAAAAGTTGACTAGAGAATGCTGTCAGCATAAGTCCGCCTTTTGTACCAATATTGGTAAATAAAGTTGGAATAAATCACAAATCATCAATCAAATCGATGTACAAAATTCTTCCGTCACTGACTGACTGACAAACAACGCATAGCCAAAACTACTGGGCGTAGGAAGCTGAAATTTGGCATGTAGGTTTTTAAGGGAGTGTAGGGGAGCACAAAGAAAGGATTTCCCAAAATTGCCACGGGAACAAAGTCCCGGGTTCCATGCTAGTTTACATATAAAAAACTAGCGCCCCGCCCCGGCTTCGCACGGGAGGTACATACATAAATTGTCGCCTACGTCACATAGGCATAATGTAGCTTTCTATTTGCACAGGGAGGAAACTTCATAGAAACGGGGCGCAGTGTTGCCATATGGGGGATATTCCCCCCAAATTTGGGTTTTTTTGATAATCGATGGGGATTTATAAATCTTCGTTTCATACAAATAGTATCATTTTGGGGGGAGGAAAAAAGGGTGGTTTGGTTTTGGGGGAAAATTTTAATCATTTTCATACATTTTGGTAAAATTTGGGGAGATTTCGTTGAAATCTTGGGGGGAAACCTAGACAGTCATCTGGCAACACAGACGGGGCGGCATATATACCTACTACTACTAATGAAACTGTACATCCAACTGTCAATGTGTGCGTTTTCAGAGTCATAGCGTCCCAATCCGCAAACGAACGGGGGAGAAATGCGGGGTATGCCATATTACGGGAGTGGCAGGGAGCTTCCTTTCTGTACGTAGTAATATTAATTCTGTGCTATTTGAGAAAGAATTTATGAAATCGGTTCAGTAGTTCCGAAGATTACCAAAACAAACTCACAAATTCCTCTTTATAATTAGTATGAATAAGGAATATACTCACAGTTTTCTTCCCCGGCTGTGCCTTGTTGGGCGTCCAGTCGTCTAGTTGGAGGTAGTCCTCCATGGAGAGCTGCGACGGCCGTAGCGGCCTGCTGGTGCCGTCGAGACGCGCTGCAACAACCACACCGCTGCGTTCATCACTTTTTTTCATCTTTTTTTTATTGAAGCTTGGTTTGCACTTGTTGCCAGTGTTATCTTATGAGGCGAAGAACGTATCATCACTTCATTTTTAAAGATTGGTTTGCACTTGTGGCCAGTGTTATCTTATGAGGCGAAGAACGTTTTCCAATTTGGATTTTTTTGTATACTACGGTTATTACTTGTGGCCAGTGTTATGTTATGAGGCGGAGAACGTTATCCAATTTGGAATTTTTGTTTATGCTTCTTGACATGATTGGTACGTTCATTACTTGTGGCCAGTGTTATAAGTTATGAAGCGTAGAACATTTTCGAATTTGGAATCTTTGTTTGTCTCTATCTGAGATGCGAATAGGAAACTATCTTCTCTTGTATACGGATCGAACTAAAAAGTACTGGCCAGTATTTTTTAAATAAAAAAATTTTGGAAAATATTTTTTAACTTCCTTTTTTATATTTATAACACAGGTTATATAGATTACAGATGCGTCAAAAATGGCTTCCTATTCGTATCCTAGGGCGTAAATAACGGGAGCAGGGTGAAGGAAACATTCCAACAAGAATATTTGCTTCAAAGTTTTAGAATTTTTTCTAGCAATTTCTATGATGAAAATAGACATGAAAGATTACGTGGTGCTCCAATGCAGGAAATATATTTTAAAAATAAGTTCAAAGACGAATGTTGCAATAAATGCATTGATTGCTAATACAAAAAAGAGGTAAAAATGACTATTTGAATACGCGCACATCAGTTTTTCTTTACTTTTTTATCGGGTAAACAAAATTTTACCTCCTTAAAAAAATTTACGAAACATCTCTGACACCATAACTTAAAATCTATATAAATAGTGATGCGATATTATCGATAAACCTACCTAGTTTGGCAGCGTCGTCCATTTTCTCCCACTTCGAGGTAAATACGCTTTCGACCTGCGATGGAGCATCACCTTACGAGTTTAGTTACAATGCTGAAATAAAATTTATTAGCCCTACCCTATTTCTTAACTAAAGGGACATTATAAGAAATCAAAATAGGTATTCAGAATATATAACACCTGCTCTAGTCATTTACCCTAAATAGTATGGAGCATTGGGCCTCCTTTCTCCCATCAAAACTGTAATCTTAAACACATACACAATAATTTTAAAAATAAACAAATATGCAATAAATCGAATACTAAATTATAGACAAACTTTCACTGTATAGCAAATACCCGCATTCAATTTCAGATCTTACTGCGCTGATAGACGAACCATATTGAAGTGAAAATACATGATTTTCACTTATATTTTTAACATCATATATCAATCCAAATAGACAACTAATACATAGTTAAAATTCTGTTATGCGCGCCGTAAAATGAGAATTGGCTTTGAGATTAGACTTATTTAAATAAAAATCATGTGTATTTATTGTATTGGAATAAATGAATTTAATAAAAGGAAACCAGGGTTTTCGTCAGTTTAGACATCATCAGCTACTGAGTGTGTAATAATAAGGCAACTGCTCGTCAATATTTAAAGCAGATTCACACTAGCCTTTGAAATTACTTTACTTTTTATTCTTGTTTGAAATCAAAGCCAAAGTCAAGTAAATAGCAAATTGATTTTGATAAAAATAATGTTGTACACTTCACTTTCCAATATATTAACAACGCGCATATGTGTATATGTGGCCATAGGTCATTTTTTTTTTGTTACAACGTACACAAACATACATATATTACATGGTGCAATAAATAGTTGACCTATTTATAAGCCAGTTGAAGCTCCAACAGGCGTCAATCTAAAATAATGGCTGCATATTATTCTAAAACTCCTAAAATAATGGCCATATGTTTTAAAACTCCTAAAATAATGGCTATATATTCTAAAACTCCTAAACCTGTGGCCATATATTCTAAAACTCCTAAAACTCTGGCCATATATTCCAAAACTCCTAAAACTGTGGCCATATACATATTGCAAAACTCCCAAAACTACGGCCATATATTCCAAAACTCCCAAAACTGCGGCCATATATTCCAAAACTCCCAAAACTGCGGCCATAAACACATTCCCACCTCCTATCCCCCCCCTCACCTCTCGCTGGACGTCCTCCATAACGACCACGTCGTCGTCAGCGTCCTCCATGTGGACGTCGTCGATGGCCGCGCTCTGCAGCAGCGTGGTCGGGTCGAGCGTGATGTGGTGCGCGGGCGTGGGGAAGAACCGCGCTGATATCACCTGGATGTCCTCGAGGGAACGACCGTGGATGTTGCGTTTGTGGCACGCGGCGGCGTCTAGTTCCAAGGTGCATACGTACACCTGCACATTTACAGTTTAATAACACATACAGTTTGTACGAGCATCGTACAATTTTGTTGCATCGGCAATAGTCGGCATCGGTCGTCGCCCTACATTTATATTAGAAATGATAATATAAATTATGTACTTTTTAGTAGAAAAACGCCACTCTAATTACAAATCGCGGACAAGCAAGTTTTGAACTGTGTAACTTCAACTTAACCAATAAACTTTAATAACAACAAGGATTGTGGTTTTCATCTTAACTACCAGACATTCGTGTGACTGTACCTAGCGATTGACATTGTTCTATGAATTAATAAATAAGTTAGAATGTTAGTTCTGTGTTAGTTCTACAGAAATAAATGTAACTCGTCATTTGTTCCGCCTTTTTTTTAAAGATTTTCGCACGGAACTGACCTCGTCAGCCAGCGATGTACTTTTTTATTACGCGTTGTAGAAATATAAAACTGGTGTCAGCCGTTAGTTCTATGAAAGGTCTCACTATTTATGTACTTTTATTCAATAAAATCTATAATATTACAAGAATAAAAGTTCGAAAAGAAATGTTGTGCTCAGCGATGTATTTCTAAAATTCTTAAAAAATATAACCAAATTAGACTTTATACCATAGTTCTTTATCAGATCAGTCTAAATATTTTAGTTTTGCGTAGTTATATGCATTAAATAAATAATTAATCCACTGCGAAACATATTCCTTACTCATTTGTTAACAAAACGTAAAAAAGTTCAATTAAATGTAGCTCCTATTGACCATATACATAGGGGCGAAAATAGACTGGCAAATGATACTTGCTTGATGATACTTTGTCCAATCAAAGTTTTGCCTCGGACACTTTGAGATAGACTGGCTGTATATTTGTTTATGATAGGTACTCGTACGTCAAAAATTACAGCGGTGGTGTTCTGAATATCTAGTATATTCCATGTTAAAGTATCATCAAGCAGGTATCATTGCCAGTCTATTTTCGTCCCTATGTATATGCTCAATAAGAGCTAAATTTAAGTGAACTTTCTTACGTTTTGTTAACAAATGAGTAGTTATGGAATATATTTCGCAGTGGATTAATTATTTATTTAATACATAGAACTACGCAAAACTAAAATATTTAGACTGATCTGATAAAGAACTATGGTGTAAAGTCTAATTTGGTTATATTTTTTACGAACTTTAGAAATACATCGCTGAGCACAACATTTCTTTTCGAACTTTTATTCTTGTAATATTATAGATTTTATTGAATAAAAGTACATAAATAATGAGACCTCTCATAGAACTAACGGCTGACACCAGTTTTATATTTCTACAATGCGTAATAAAAAAGTACATCGCTGGCTAACGAGGACAGTTCCGCGAAAATCTTTAAAAAAAGGCGGAACAAATGACGAGTTACATTTATTTCTGTAGAACTAACACAGAACTAACATTCTAACTTATTTATTAATTCATAGAACAATGTCAATCGCTAGGTACAGGCACACCAGACATTCGACCGTACACAGTCCGATTAGAATCTAAACTTGGGTTGGGTTTTAACAACTTCACTCGACAAATGTATATAAATTTACATGTAGTGAAGTTAGTTTCGAATAGTTTGAAATGGTTTTGAATGACAAGCTGACAACTTGACAAAATTACAAAACCCGTTAGCATTTAAATCGCAAAGTACAGTCTTCGATCAAAAATGCATACACTTCATTTTTAAGATTAAATAAACTTTCTAAATAACTTGTACTTTCTGTTATGCATTTAGTTTTTATTCTTTACTGTGTCATGTAACGAAAGAGCGGGTCTCACCAGGCACAGGTTCTATTAAATTAATTGGTGAGCCCCTGCAACCTAAAGTCCATTTATTCATAACTGTCCTATTATGTAAACAATCTTACCTTGTTGTTGTAATCCAATCTTGTCTTTTTATGATTTTACAACAATATAAATTAAAATAGACTTTTTAGGAAATTACTTTCGTGGTTAATAAATGTTTTACTTTAGAATGTTTAGGTTCGAACTAATATTTGATTTATTTTCAACAAAATTCAACAAAAAGTACTGTGAAAATTGTTTACATAATTTTAAAAAATATTAATAAATGGACTTATGCATTCAGTTCAAAGAATAAATAATCTTGAATTTTGAACAATACATCTAGATTAAAGGTAACAGCTCTGAAAACGGCCCCAGTAATAAGAGTGTGCTCTTATTTCTGACAGTCCATTGCATGATGATATTTATTGCTTCGACTTAAAGTATATTTTTGATAGAAAGTATATATGTATTCAATTAACACACGGACTGTTTTTCGCTTTGATTTTGTATGAGTGGGTCTCATCTAGGTGTATTGTTGATTGAAGCATACAGTTGCCCGGCAGTACTTCTCTAATCCTGGCTTAGTGTTTGACTAGCTCCAGTAATTCATTTTGAAATTATATGACCACTCGGGAGCTTGCACCCCGCGCCACACCTCTCACAACCTTCATGATTGCCCGCGAAGATGTGTTTGATAAATTACTATATGAACCACATAGGTAATTCTTCTTTTGACTGTGATGTGAAGTGATTAATGAACGAAATTTTTTAATACTTATGAAACAGTCAATACATAAAACTTGATCAATTTAAAATTGACACTTTTAATGATAGTATAATTTTGGATCACCGAGCCTCGATAGTAAGTATGTAATGATTAGGCATAAAGTACAGTTTGTACGGGAACGGGATACATAGGCGTCGTGCGTCCTACTCACCTTGACACGTGAATGACCCGTTTTTGTGTTAATGTCTTTATCATACTTTAGTTTTATTTTAATGATACAGTACCTGGAAACCATTTTGTCGGGCGTAGTTCCAAACATCGGCATACGACCTCAGGTGATCGTTGACCGCGTCGTATATCAAGAACGAGAAGTAACCATCGGTGCAACTCCTCTTAAATGCACGTTTCAGAGAATTCTCATATGTTTCCTCCAGACTACTGTCGTATTCATACTTCAGGGATGGTTTCTTTACCTAAAAATATTTAATTTTAAATGAATCACTTTAGTTTTGCTGACATAAGTGCATAAAACCTAAAATAAACATACAAAGATTAATTGTTCAATTTGTAGGACATAAACTGCAGACGAAAATGTTCTAAGATAATAAAACAACGAAACCAGTTTTTACTATAGTTTTCTAAACAGCCTCACTTCGCATTTACAATAGAACTAGAGATAAGGACTAACAGTAATTTGTTGATGTGTGCAAACACAAAACAGTAACTTTTTCTGACTCTCCTAAGCAAAACTTGTATTCAGAAATATAATTTACAAGACAAACGAAATTCACACGTCTATACTAATACATATTCATACTAAAATTATAAATCTGTCTGTTACGCTGTCACGGCTAAACCACTAGACTGTAATAAAATTTGATACATATACAGTTAAAGTCCGGATGCCAATTTTTTTTTTTCATAAATCAACCCCGAAGCGGCTGCAACATGGGGTGAAAGTTTGTATGAACATTTTTGCTAAAGCTAGTCATAAATATACAAACAATTTTCCCCGTAGCAGGATCGGTCTCCTCCACTTCTCCCTCTTGCATGAAGTAGTCATCGATTGACATGATTCTAGCAGTACCACCGTACTCCGCTTCTCTGTCTCGTATCAACTTGGCTAAATATGACTTTCCACTGCCTGGTGGACCTGAAAACAAGAAATTTTATCGTTTACTAGCTTTCGCCCGCGGCTTCGCCCGCGTGAGTTTCCCACAGGAACCGTGCCTTTTCCCGGGATGAAAGGTACCCTATGTCCTTCTCCGTACTTCCAGCTATGTGTATGCGAAATTTCAGGAAGATTGGTTCAGTAGATAAAGCGTGAAGAGATAACAAACAAACAAAAAAATAAACAAACCAACAAACAAACAAACTCACTTTCGCATTTATAATATATAATATAATATTAGTTAGGATAATATTAGTTAGGATTAGGATAAAAACGGAGTTGAAACGCGAACTTAAAAGCTACATCTTGACAAATCAATCATCTAAATTTAATCCATACAAATTGACCGATCAAAAATCGGACTAAAATAAGGTGAATTCAAAGACATTTGGCAAAATTACTACTGGTGAAAGTACTCATGAATATGATAACTTTGTATGGGACCGATTTTATAGGAGTAAAAAAAATTTTTACACTTTCTTTTTTTTGGCAATCTACTGTTACAGCCACCTCCTGTGAAAATGTAGCTGGAGGATAAATGTCACCTGTATAGGAAGAAAAATCACATTTCTTTTTGTAAGAACAAGGCAAGTACCCACAATATATCTTTTTAGTTTATAAGGCATTTAACTATACTGTTCTATGAGATGTATCTATGGAATCCTCAGATCAAGGAGTGTCTCACATAAAATAGTCGTTAAAAATGCTGTACGTACCTCTAAGAATAATAACTATTTTCGCGGGCCTCATATCCCGGCCCGGTGGCTCCAACAAATCGTCTATCATTACAATATGTTGCCTTAAGTTTTTGTCATCTAAATCTTTAGACTTCTTAGACGGAAGTGATCCATCACTTACGATACTAATAGGACTTTCTTTACTCCTGCCTCTTTTGCGTACATCCCTATCTCGACTTCTGCTTCGTCTTGAATCCCTATACCTATCCCTGTTATCCCGACTGTCCCGTCCTCTATCCCTGTCTCTGTCTCTCTCCCGTTCTCTATCTCTAACGCTGTCCCTTTCTCTGTTGTTATACGGGTCATCTCTTCTATTTCTTTCATCGCGTCGTCTATCATCATGTCTATTGTTTTCTGGGTATCTCCTATCATTATAATCATCTCTAGGTGGTCCTCTGAGTCTATAGTCATCCCGATCGTCCCTTGGAGCCCTTCTTTCAAACTGTCTGGAGTGGTCTCTTGAATAACGGTCATCTTCGCGTTCCGGGGGTCTATAAAAGTCGCGATCTCGAGTGTATCTTTCAAAATCATCATCTCTAGGCTTTCTACCAAACATTTCATCAACCTCCTTTTCAAAATCTCTCTTTTTATTCTCGCCATCCTTTGACTGATGATTGTAGTCGAACATATGGACTGGTTCTATGAAGTCGCGAGCTGAAACAGAAAATATAATTTTCAATAATAACAGAAAATATTAATTAAAATATAAATAATATGAAAAATTGTATATGTTGGTCAAAATTATAATAATCCTAGAAAATGAAAAAACAAAATTTTCAGTATGTTTGTGCTTGCAGGTATGTATAAATAGGTAAAAATTAATAAAATATATACTACATTTCTTGCGAGAATCACACAAGCAAATGTTATTCTTACATTGTCTTAGGATTACCATACATTCAAGATGCCAATAAAAAAACGCCAAGATTCTAGTTTTAGCATAAAGATTATACATACATTTTATCTTTAAAATTACCTTTTAATCTTAGTGGTTTGTGTTCATACTCCACAATAAGAGATGGAGTGAACAAAGGCTGTTCCACCCATATAGGCTTTCTAGGAGGTGGAGGCGGAGGAGCCTGGCTCATAGAGTTGTAGTTGTCACGCAAATCTCTGGTGTCAATGTCCATCAGTGCCCTAGGCGCTGGCCCATTTCCTGGCGGGGGGCCATTCCCCCTTGGAGGTGGAGGAGGTACATTTCCCCTTGGAGGTATATTCCCTCTAGGCGGAGGCCCACCTCTTTGATTCATATCTTGGCCGTAATTACCCTCTTGGTCATAATTGCCCCCATTGTCATAATTCCCATTATCACCAAAATTTCCCTCTTCGCCATAATTTTGCTCCTCACCATAATTCCCTTCTTCACCATAATTCCATTCATCCTGCCTTCCTTGTTCATCATAATAATCTTGATTTTGATAATTTTGACTCTGATTTTGCCTAAAATCTTGTTGCCTATTTGGAGGCATTTGCCTGTTGCCATACTGATTTTGTTCATTATTTCTGTTCCATTGACTATTAGCATTATTTCTATCCCATTGGCTGTTATCATTGTTTCTACCCCATTGGTTAGGTGGTGGATTGCTGTAATTCTGAGTACTGGCCACATTTTGCACATTAGTACTTGCTGAACCAATGTTCTGACTATTATTAATAGGCGGTGGGGGCCCAGGCTTGACCCCCGAATAGACGACAGTATATTCATTAGTGTTTCGTCGCCTAAAATATTATTTATACCTTTAGATATTGTAGTATAATCAGGCATTCCTGGAGCTTTATTTTGTGGAGGATCTTGAGTTATATCAATGACATCATCATCATTTTGTTGAGGAGCCTTATCAGTTTCAACTACCAGGTCTAATCCTGGTATGCCTTTACCAGTAGTTGACGGTAAAAATGACGAGTTAGAGTCTTCACCGAAGCTCTGTTGAGAATAGTCTTCCACATTCTGATAAGACTGATACCTATCCTGAGGTTCAACAGCCGCATTTCTATTGTAATTTGATCTATCATATTGTTGATAGTTAGAGCCTCTTTGGCCCTGGTAATTGTTACTATTGTTTTTATTATCTTTGTAATTCTGGATATTTTTATCACTAAAGTTTTGTGTAACATTCTTATCCGAATAATTGCCAGATTTATTGTTGTAACTTTGTGATTGAGCATTATTATAATTACTGTTTTGTAATGGAGGCGGTATGGCCGTTGATATATTACCTTGGTTAATGGCGTCATTAGCAGCGGCCGGTGTCGCGCCACCTAGCAGCTTGGCCTTCTTTTGGTTCATCTGCGCTCGCCGCTCCAGCAGCTGCTGCCGACACGACTCGAACTTGGCCTCGTACTCCTTGTAGGCCTGCTTGTCTGGATGATTGACGTTCTCCCGCCTCCACTTCTCTATCTCCTCCTCCCATTTCTGAAACTGAATGTCAAAAAGGCGCTCCTCTTCGGCGAGCTTCTTCAAGGCTTCTGCATTGACCGTCTGTTGTGGCTGTTGTTCTCTCTCGTAGGACCAGTTCTGATTATTACCTGTAGCGTTGTTATAGGGGGCAGGGTTATTCCTGTTGCCGGCTGGTGGTACAGGTGAAGGCTGTGAGGTAGTATTCTGAAAAAGAGGCTGGTTGTTTTCATGTGGGGGGGGCGGCGGGGGGTTGTCCGGCGGCGGCGGCGCGGGGGGGGGCACCGCGGCGGGCAGCGGCGGCATGCCGCCCATCATCCCGCCAGCACCGCCCATAGTCTGCATTGCTTGCATTTGTTCTGCATACTAAAACAAATAAATATAAAAAATATATACGACAAATCACACAGATTGAGTTAAGTATCCTTAAAGTTTGAGACTTTATAACCAATGCATAAAAATATAAACATCCAAGACCAAGGCAAATCTGAAAAAGATCATTTTCGATCTTGAGGACCTCCAGGACCTCCAGTGACAATCCGTAATAAAATACATAAAATACTATGGTTATTAAATTAACTGTTAACTTGAGGTGGAACTCAATGCACTCACTTCTTTAGTTTGATTATCTCAAGATATTAAATTTCATTCAAAGAAGGATGGAACCAAATGTAGTTACTTAAAAAAATTTAAAAGCCCATTTTGTATTCCACTGCTAGGCAAATGCCTCCTCTTTTGGAATTAAATTATAAAATTTATAAAATTTGGCAAATATCACCATTATCACTAGTGATCGGATAATCAGATACATTTATTTATTTCATTTCATTTTCATTTATTTATTCACTTTTCACTTTACAATATTTAGCAGATACATACAATGTTACATAAACCAGTTTTGGTTTTTCCGAACATTGGAATTGCCATTTATTTTTTATGTATTTATTTATGTAATTTTATTCAACAACAATTTTATAAATAAACCTTAAACAAGAATATACTAAAAACTAAAATATAAAACTAAAACTAACTAAAAAATAAACTAAAACTATTTATGTATTAACTATCAAAATACCGCAGTGTCTCAAGACTAAGGTCTTGATCAGTGTGTGTTGCCAGTAATGACATACGGAACTAAGACGTGGTCGCTTACTATGGGCCTCATAAGAAGGCTCAAGGTCACCCAAAGGGCGATGGAGCGCGCTATGCTCGGAGTTTCCCTGCGTGATCGAATCAGAAATGAGGAGATCCGTAGGAGAACTAAAGTAACAGACATAGCCCGCAAAATCGCGAAACTTAAGTGGCAGTGGGCGGGGCACATAGCTCGTAGAACAGATAGCCGTTGGGGCAGAAAAGTTCTCGAGTGGCGACCACGAACCGGAAAACGTAGTGTTGGCAGGCCTCCTACTCGGTGGACCGACGACCTGGTGAAGGTCGCGGGATGCGCATGGATGCGGGCAGCGCAGGACCGGTCGTTGTGGAAATCCTTGGGGGAGGCCTTTGTCCAGCAGTGGACGTCTTTCGGCTGAGAGAAGATATTTATGTATTAACTACGTATTTCGCTAAAGTACCTACATATTTACCTAAAGTTCATTTTTGGCTAGGATATTATGGAAGCGGCTTCTTAATTCATATTTTTAAAATATAAATCCTGAGATTCAAAAAACTAGTCTGTAAAACTGTGGTTTTCTATATCCAATGAACTAAGAAAATGAAGTGTAAGAAGCCAAATCCATATGATTACCTAACAAAAAACCAATCATGCCTCAATCACTGCGCTGACTGCTTTTGATGAAATTTGGTAAATGGGAAGCAAAACATGGATGGGGCTTTCTCATGGAAATCCCAAATTTCTGCTGCACTATGGAACTCTAAAGTGCAGCTAGTAACTACTATAAAACAGTTGGATACATGTATATTTGTTTTAAACTTTATATAAACTCATAAAGAATATTGCTGAACTGGACATGAGGAAATCAATGGCAAATCTCATAACATGACATAAACTATAATTTGCTGTAGCTACACAGCACAAAAAATAGTTGTTCTAAAAAATTAAAAGAAAGTCTTGATTGATTAGCAAAATAAACGTATCATAAAATAAACCTTTTTCTCCATACTGGCTCTGCCACTGAGCATACTGCTGCTGCCATTGTGCCCATTGCTGCCAATTCTGCTGTTGCATAGCGGTCCATTGATCAGCAGTATAAGAACCCATATTCATATCTGGAGTCATAGCCATGCCGGGGTTCCATTGTCCAGTATTCGCATTCCACGACATAATTATGTGTGTTTACACAAAGACTACATTAAAAGATGAACTCTTGTTTTTAAGTTGAACGATCAATAAATTTATTAAACGGTACTCAGAATATTTTGTAGCATAACACTTGCAGAATATATGTACAAAATTATATGTCCGCCATTTTTGTTTGACAAATGTCAGCATTGGTGCAGTACCGTAAAACGGGGTGAATAGAAAGTGCGGGGGCAATAGAAAAAAATTGCGAAAAGTTTTTTCAACTATAACTCTATGGAAACGGATGGACAAAAGTTACTAAACTTTTTGTTTGTAATAGAGTAATATATTTTTTATAGAACGGCAACACCTGTTTTCAAAGATAATGGAAAAAAGTGCTATTTCTAACTAACGTTTTAAAAACTACCGGTTGAACTGCGTGAATTTTAAGTCACCAAAACTTTTAAATTTCAGTTATAAAACATTACCTGTTGGTGATAAAGCTATTTTTATCGCGTATCTGTGTCCTTCTGGAATACATTTTGTATAAAAATAAGTACATTATTTGTAATTTAAAAGTTTATTTAAAAAATAGAAACTTTGCCATTTTATTTTGAAGTTGAGGTTTATAGACACTGAACTATAGACACGCATTATGGGGTGAATAAACACGGCATACTGGGTAAATAGATACGGCATATGGGGTCAATAAATACAAGATAGATTTTACAGTCAGGGTTGGCACAAATTGTTACTTTTAGAAAAATCAATAAAAAAATAAATGTTCAAATTTTGTATGAAAACTGAGTGTTTTTATATCAAATAACTTGTTTAAGATGAATTACTTATTCAATGTATTAAACTTTGCTTAAGATTTTTATGCAATTAATAAGCACAGTTTAAATAATACTTAGCTAGGTACCTACCTAGGTACATATAATTTACGATGATGCCAACCCTACGCAATTTTTCTATTCACCTCTTATGCCGTGTCTAATCACCCACACTTCGAGGCGAATAGAAAACACACACGTTTTGGTATTTTTTACAAAAATAAGCAGAAACTGGGTTAAGCGGGGTAATAAAAAATAGTATAAACCTAGACTCATATAAAAATTACATTTCCTTAGCTGTATGTAGGTAGGAACATGGTTTAAATCTTATCTAAAGTCAAAAATCGTGTCTATCCACCCCGTTTTACGGTAGGCAGATTGACGCACCCTGCGCTGCGCACCGCCTCTGCCTGCATAGAGGTCAACGACTATACTAGGGTTGTACATATTTTATCAAAATTTTATCGATTTGAACCTAAAGAACTGAATAGAATTTGTATAATAATAATAGAGAAATAATAAATCTAGCCACAGAATTTTTATTTGGCCCCGTGATCAATCTTCTCTTTTTATAACTAAGCAACGGGATAATGATTTAGCCTCTAATATACTAATTCGTCTTTTTTACAACGCCCACTAAATATTTTAAAGTAAGCGTCAATTAAAGATCATCAATTATTTTTACTTGTCTTTCTAATTTATATATTGCCACCTAATTTAATTTTACAACTTATCACCATTTTATGTTTTACAGCTTCAAAACTAGCTCCTCAAAATAATATAATTGAAACTTCAATTTTCAAAATCATATATTATATCTACATTTCATATATTGTCTGTACATTAAGTATTTTTGACTAAAATGGATATAGGGTCAATAGAAAGCAAAAAAAAAATTTTTTGGAATTTCTTTGTCTTTCTGTCTGTCTGTATGTATGTACGCGTTTCACGCAAAAAACTACTGGACGGATTTGAATGAAACTTTGTTTGTTGTATAGCTATTAACTCTGGGCAACATATAGGCTATAATTGATTTTAAAAACTGGAACACTTGATGAAGAACCATAACAGAACAGCTAAACTATGAGAAATATGGAAATGGTGCCTTAACAAAAGTCGTTCAACCTGATGAGCATATTGTGCTGGCGTATAAAAATTGATGTTCTGGAATATCTGACGAATAACTCCAAGATACCAGCTACACTATAACGTATATGAAAATGTCGCTTTAGCAAAACTTGATTAAACTGATGAGCATTTTCTGTAGACGTATAAAAATCGAAGATCCGAAACATCTGAAACAGTTTGGAACATAAAAAGACTTATCGTCTAAGCGAAACTCACGCGGGCGAAGCCGCGGGCAACAGCTAGTAGATCATAATTATTTTATCATGGAAATGGCCACCGCACGATTTGGTGCGACTGCGCCAAATGACAGCGACCAGCCATTTACACCAATCAGAGAGAGGATTGAGAGAGGGCCATTTTTTTTAACTTTAATAGAACTAGAACAGTAAAAGGCGGACTTAAAGTCTAGGGCTTTTTCTACCAGTCAGCCATCTGGGTGATAAAGAATCAGTAACGTGTAGCACCATTCGATTCATGTATATGAGTTATAAAATTAGAAGCCAAAATTACTATTTGTTGCCGTAAATCAATATTTTTAGAAGTTTATTGCTTGAATGCATATTAAAAATTTAGATGCTAAAAATAATCGCCGTGCTGAGTTATATTTAGAGTGGCTTACTACATAAGATAAATAGTGGCTAAGATGGTTTTATTCAGATGCGCGTCGATTGTGGCTGACTTAGTAATTTAGAAAGCAATTTATTTATTTATTTAGAGGATGTTAATGCTAATTAAAAGAAGTCAGTTTAATTAGCACCCATAATAATAATAGAACAATGAGGCACGAATCATAGCAAGCGCCCGAGGCGCGTGCCCCGGTGCTATGCCGTGGATCACGGCCGTGATTCATACACGAACACTGCGTGATAAAATATGGCCCTGTTAATTCGCAACCATCGCATTTCCGTTCGTGCATTTGACTAAAATGAACGTGAAAGTTGCTGCTGCCCTGAAACTGTTTGCTTTAGAGCGTCTTCGCGCTTTGCTCTCCCTTTGACGCGAACCAAAAAACACACCGAACCCGGAAAACCGCGAAGCGCGACCGCGATGTCGCGAAACCATATACACTCGCGGTTCGCGGCGCGAATGTAGCGAACGCGAACTCATCCACATTCACCTATCATTGTAACACGCTAAAGCACACTGTGTCAAGACAGCAGCAACTTCCACGTCCATTCTAATAAAATGCGCGAATGGAAAACGTCCGCCAGACGACGCTCAAAATCTCTTATTGTATATGTGCTTATTTATATACTCAATGCAATTACACATTTCTATAAAATTATACAATAAGCACCCTGTACGAAGTTCTTATTTTTTCCATGGAAAGAGGTCGTTAAAAGATAAGAAGATTCGAAACATCTGGTGAACGTTTCGGCCCACATAAATGAGGGATTTTCCGAAACCCAAATAAAAAAAAAATTGTTCCAGATGACTTCCACAGACATATAATAATAGTAAGAAAAAATATATATACTTATATATTATTCTTATATTAAAAAAATATATATTTCTGTGATGACTTCATAGATCATAAAAGGCGAGAGAAAAGGTTCCATACAAAAAGAAATAAATTCACGGGATTGGCATTTAAAAAAAAAAAACTTCTAAAAAGTATCAATATTGTGATTTGTGCAACTGTCAAACTGTTAGGTGATTGTTTTTCTGCCTCTGGTTGACAAGAAATAGCGCACCATATAGGTTCAGCCATTATTACGACTCGGCTTTCATAAAACGCTATCTGTTGAGACTTTTATAGACTGTTTTTTTTTTCTTAATTTAGCTGTCAGAAAATCGCTCATTGTCAGGGAATATCAAATATTGATTTTTAATAACATAAAAAAGTAAGCTATGGTTTTTTTTTTGAGATCTTCACATTGCTCATCCATTTCTGTAACAGCGGGTCTGGGATTTTGGGCTATAAAGGCGTTTATATCTATTCACCGAAATTGTGACCAAGCAAGGATATTGTGTAGATCCTTAATTGTATGTGACCTCAGAATATATTTTTTTAAATATAAGTGTGTGACATTTAAAAATAAATAATTAAACTATAGGTAGTGGTTCTGTGAACTGTAGACTTCGCGGACGCAGCACCGTCTCCCTACAGTAGACTGTAGCACAACAACCAAATCTAGAGTTTATATAGTATTTGCTCAATACAACGTACTTAGCCGTTTGTTCCAATTTCCCCCTTTTTAATTTTTTTATATCACCCTTTGGAGAATGCCCTCATTTTACCCCCAATCAAAAAAGCTCTCGACAATTTTTTTTAAATAATTCAAGGAATACGTATGTCAAGTTTCGTAAGGATCTGTTCAGAAATGCGACCTTTAGCTCACACACAACTAGAGATGGGCGCTTGGATAAATTTCCGGAAGGTAAAAATGGGAAAGAATGGGTAGAATGGGTAAAAATTAATTGATACCCATTTATACCCGATATTTTTTATTTATACCGGGTAGAAATTATAATGAAAGTAAATTATCCTTATTTACTTTAAACTGATAAAATAAAATAATTAAAGTATATAAATATTAGGTATGTTTTAATTATAAGGAAGATAAATAACTAGTTGTTTTCGGTTCAAAAATTTAAAAAAAAACAAAAACAACAGATTTAAAATCATATGTATTCAAATAATATTTTGAAAATAATGATGCATATTCAGTATATGGATGTTTCAAGTAGAATTAACAAAAACCGCTTCACGCTTTATCTACTGAACCAATCTTCCTGAAATTTCGCATACACATAGCTGGAAGTACGGAGAAGGACATAGGGTACCTTACATCCCGGGAAAAAGCACTGTTCCCGTGGGAAATTCACGCGGCGAAGCCGCGGGCGAAAGCTAGTAGACAATAACACCGATTAAGCCATTTATTCTAAATCTGCCGTAGTTAGACTTTATCATTCAAATGAAGTTTACAACATTGATTATTTTGCCTTTTAAAATGAACGGAAAACGGAACGGAAAAATAAAAGCACAAGTAATATTGAATTGAAATTTATTTTTAATTTGACTTTGATTTAAATGAACATTTTAATAAAAAAAAAAGATATTTTTTATCACAGATAATCAGACTATTTACAATAATAGTATATTTTTCTTATAAAATACGCATTAAGAATAATCGTTATATTAATAGACTTTTCACTAAATAAAATTATGAAAGATTGTCATAATATAATAATAATTAAAACTTCATTTGAATGATATAGTCTAAATACGGCAGATTTAGAATAACTGGCTTAATCATGTTATTGTCTTAGCCCGGGAAGTAGTGTCATGACGTGCAAATTTTGGTATCGGAAGAATTCACTTGGCACAGGTGTTATATACATGAAGTTAAGCTAATTTAGCCCGGTAGCCATCCACCCCCCTCTGGTGGGTAGGTAGGGGGGGCATTCAAAGGTACACGCCGCCGCGCTTTAGTTAAAAAATCATATCAGCTTCTATTTACCTACTTCCTCGAGTTTGGTGTCATTTTCTAGTAAATCAGGCATGAGGAATTCATTTTTGAGACATTTAGTATATAGTTTAATAGAAAAAAAAAGAAAATATTGACGAAAATATCAAAATCGGTTTGTTATTTTTTTTATTCAACTGTCAATATTTTTGAAAATCCTGAATTTTGTGCAAATAAAAAAATACTATATTAAAGGATATTTATCTAGCTTTTAAAAAATATATACTTTAATATATAAAGTTATCATAGATGTTTCTGAAAAAAATCGGATATGGTACGCGGCGGTGCCTCGGAACTTTTACAGAAGTCTAGTTTCTCATCCTTTTGTTGACATATTAATTTGGTTTTATATGCAAAATATACAGAATATGTACTTTACTTAGTTATTAACTGTCTCTTATGGTCTGATGAATAAATAATAGTATTTTTAGGGTTCCGAAGTAAACATGGAACCCTTATAGTTTCGTCATGTCTGTCCGTTTGGCTGTCCGTCCGTCTGTCCGAGACTTAGCTCAGAGACTATTAATGCTATCAAGTTGTAATTTGGTATAGATATACAAATTAATTACGCGGATAGAAAGGTAGAATAAAATCATGAAAAAAAATTTTTTAGGGCGGTTCCCCTACGGCCAAAGAGGGGATGATTTTTTTTATCTCGATTATACCATCGTGTGGGGTATCATTTGATAGGTTTTTCAAAAATATTATAAATGTGTGAACATCATATTTTGATTTAGGGATCCGTTTGTGAAATATTTGACTTTAAAGTGCAAAATTTTGTCAAAGTGGTGAAAATGCTATGTGAAAATACCTTCGCATACCGCTTCACTTCTCGATAGTCGAGCAGTGAAGCGGCATGTGGGACTTGGACCCACTAAAAACACCCCGGTGCCTCTACATACCAATACTGAAGAGGTGGGAACGGTGGAGTTACCACCAATCTTCCACACTCTCCAGCCACGGCAGTGACCTTCAAATGTCACCCTGCATCGAGTATAATTACTCCGCCTGCCTTAAATAATAGCCTCTTAAAAACGCGGACGATGGACCGATTACCAGGTCCATCGCCAGCCATTATCAAGGGGGCATAAGATGGGCATAAGCCCTTCTTCTCCGGCTCCGGCCGACAGAGCTTCTCGTTGTTGCTCTGCCTCTTCTTTCTTTGGCATTATAGTCTCGCTGAATATCTATGCTTTATTGTGACCTAGGGCGCGATTTTCTTCACGCCATAAAAAGCCCCAGAAAGAATTTTTGCCTCTAGATCCCATGGCAAGGACCCAACAAGAATACAAGCAGCGTCTGCAGAAACTGTGCGATATCCTCGTATTGTACAGAAAGCCCTTTGGGGTCTACGCAACAACATTATGCTCTCCTTTTTTAAATCATCTGCGCATATTGGGACTCCATATAATGCAATCGACCGTACGACACCAGTATAGAGGCGTCGCGCGGGTGTATTGGGTCCTATAAGGCAGTATCCTGGACGACGCAAAAAGCCGATTTCAAGAGTTTCGGAGCCATATTCTTGAAATGATCGGAGAACTTCCATTTGGCATCCAGGATTAGGCTTCATAGTTCTAGGGTTCATTCAGGCGAGGTACTTCATAGTTCCACCAATACCGATATTGACCCCACCATCACTATGCTCGCATTTTCTGGGTGCATATGTCTAGGACGATAAAAACATAGGGCATGGGATGCGGAACGCCACATGACATTTCCCAGCATCGCCATCCGTCTTTCCCTGGGTACTCGACGTGCCTTTCTGACAAGTAGGAGTCCACAATGCACAGCATACTCTACATGCACACCCTAGTAAACAGCTCTTAGGAGATGCAGCCGAGAACTGGCTTCCATCGGCGGAACATTCTCTAGCTGTCAGTCTTTTTTAGAAAACAGCGCACTTGCGGATTTGGGATAGGAAATGGAATTAAATAAATGGAAACCAAAGTGGACTATTGCACCAGTTGCTGCTACCGCTTGTCGTGAACTGATTCGGTGCAAGCCACGGTGCGGTGTTAGGTGCAGCTGTCAAAATTCAATTAAAATGAACCAAATTATGCCACTGTGGTGGAAAATGTCGGTAATATAATAAAATAATTGGTCAAGTCCGTATCGGACCACCATTGTAGAGTTCAGAAGGTGCCTGCCTGCCTACTCTGTACAAATGTGGACACATACATACATAGAATCACGTCTTTATCCCTTACGGGGTAGACAGAGCCAAGAGTCGTGGGACTCGAAGGCCACGGTTAGCTGAATAGTGGGCTCTCTGATGGAACGGAGATTCAGGTATAGTGACAGGTTGCTAACCCATGTTGCTAAATGTGGACACATCAACTCAAATTAACTCCCAGCTTTATTTAACTAATGACTATAATACAATGTATATATACCATACCATCGTATTCAATGAAATATGTTCCTACAAATATTTTTCATACTAAAATCGCTATTACTAGTTAAAGTGTAAAGCCTACATAATAGTGATAGTTTTCCTTTTCAATTCATTATCTTTACTACTTATCTTTACTACTTATCTTTACTACGTATCATGACTTTTTCCCGTATCCACCGACAACTATTTTCCTATTCGAAAGGGGGGACACTTGACTCTTAACAAAATTTTGCACTTTAAAGTCAAATATTTCACAAACGGATCCCTAAATCAAAATATGATGTTCACACACTCATAATATTTTTGAAAAACCTATCGCATGATACCCCACACGATGGTATAATCGAGATAAAAAAAAAAACATCCCCTCTTTGGCCGTAGGGGAACCGCCCTAAAAAAATTTTTTTTCATGATTTTATTCTACATTTCTATCCGCGTAATTAATATGTATATCTATACCAAATTACAACTTGATAGCATTAATAGTCTCTGTGCTAAGTCTCGGACAGACGGACGGACAGCCAAACGGACAGACATGACGAAACTAAAAGGGTTCCATGGTCTTCGGAACCCTAAAAATATTATTATTTATTCATCAGACCATAAGAGACAGTCAATAACTAAGTAAAGTACATATTCTGTATATTTTGCATATAAAACCAAATTAATATGTCAACAAAAGGATGAGAAACTAGACTTCTGTAAAAGTTCCGAGGCACCGCCGCGTACCATATCCGATTTTTTTCAGAAACATCTATGATAACTTTATATATTAAAGTATATATTTTTTAAAAGCTAGATAAATATCCTTCAATATAGTATTTTTTTATTTGCACAAAATTCAGGATTTTCAAAAATATTGACAGTTGAATAAAAAAAATAACAAACCGATTTTGATATTTTCGTCAATATTTTCCTTTTTTCTATTAAACTATATACTAAATGTCTCAAAAATGAATTCCTCATGCCTGATTTACTAGAAAATGACACCAAACTCGAGGAAGTAGGTAAATAGAAGCTGATATGATTTTTTAACTAAAGCGCGGCGGCGTGTACCTTTGAATGCCCCCCCTACCTACCCACCAGGGGGGGTGGATGGCTACCGGGCTAAATTAGCTTAACTTCATGTATATAACACCTGTGCCAAGTGAATTCTTCCGATACCAAAATTTGCAGGTTCCATACATTGGATGACACTACTTCCCGGGCTATCTACAATACGAGCAAGCAATGTACAGCGAAACTGAAGTGGAGGCGATGAGTTCCCATTTGCCTCTGGTGGCAACTCTGATTTTTTTATTATCATTTGCCTCCGGTGGCAACGTCGCGGGGGCGACTGGGAACATACGGAATTCCGGCATTTGGCAAACTAAAACCAGTTGGTTGTGAATGAGTCAAGAATTAAGATATATCTTGTCAGGTCTTTTTGTAACAAAACGTAAATTGTCACTTTATAAGTATTTTTTTACACAGTACTTAATTTAAAAACAGAATATTTGCTTAAACACTTTACTTCATAATAAATCTTAAGGCCATACCCAAGGCTGATCAGGGGGGGTGAGGGGTGGTACGTAAGCACCGCCTTAAAGCAGACACAACAAGGTTACTTTTCGAATTTTCTATAATTTGTGTTTTTGCTAGCGAGTTTTCGTTAAGCGTTTATTGTAATTATTATTAGAGGTTTTCTTTTAACTATGATAAAACACTAAATATATTTAAAAAATACGGCTTATTTTTCGTTTTAAATAAATGTATTCTTTATTTAATTCTTTAAATAAATTCTACTGTTATCGCTTAAATTACGGTGATTTTCGACGATAAAGGATGAAAAAAACAGGATTATGTATTATGTTTTATATCTAGTCTTATTAATTTTATTTGTAATTTGATTCGGTATAATTCTAGTTTAGTATTTTTCTCTTTACGGGATATTTTTCCTGCTTCAGTACTTCCAACCTATGGTTCACACTTGTCGTTTAAAGACAGTACGTTTTCGGAAAATCCTGATTGGGTATAGCCTTAACGATATATTATAAAATATCGTAATTGCATACATTTTAATTGATTTTAATTTTTACCCGGTATAAATTAAAAATTCCTGGGAAAAAATGGGTATAAATGGATAAATTTCCGAGTCTCGGAAATTTATCGGGTAAAGCCCATCTCACACACAATACAATACACACACACGTGTGTATTGTTTTGTTAGCTGTGTAGCTAAGGGTACACATAGACTTATTACTGGCCTCTCACATACATTGTGACAAAAGCAAAATCGGCCCGTCTTGAAATGGAGACTCGCTCGGTCAATGGGCGATTTTCCGAGACCCAAATAAAAAAAAATAGTTCCAGATGACTTCATAGATGGTGCTTCGTAAAAGGATAGATAGTTCATACAGAAAGCAACAATGCACGTCATTGGCATTTTTATTTCGAATAAAAAATAAACATCCAAAAAATATAAATACTGTGATTTGTGCAAATGTCAAACTATAAGGTGATTTTTTCTGCCTCTGGTAACAAGGAAAAGCGCACAATAAGTTTCATAAAACGATGAAAAAAAAAAATATGATTTTTCATATCGATTTTTTTTCTTAATTTGAACTGTCAGAAAATAAGCCATTTAAATTTATTAAAAAAAATGTATGTTGTAAATGTCGATATCGACTATAATATGAAGTAGCAATCGAGCATTGCCCGTCCTGTCTACCCCATCACTAGCCATCACTAAATGGACGCCATTTTTACTTTGGTGTTGTACCAGTTGGGCTCAGTTTTTACGAAAATAATAATTTTCAATTAATTTTGTGAGTTAATTAGTGGTAATGGTTAACTAAATTAATCTTTAAACATTGAACAATTGAATACATTTGAAAGTGACGCAATACATGATATAACAGTGCAAATATCGTCTGCGCGGGAAATGTGTTTGTATCCGATTTTGGTTTCGTCAACATACTGAGATTTATCTCATTTTTCATTTAACCTAAAGAGAAATTTATCAAAATGATTTCCCATAGAACCCCTAGAAGAGCACGGGTTCCGAGAATGCCGAAAAATATAGAACGGTTATACAAAGAAGGAAAATGTCGTGATTGTGCTGTGGTAGTTACTCGAATGGATTTTGCCAAAATATTAGGCAAATTCACTAAGGTAAAGATACAGTATGAAAGCAATTCCTCGCCCAAAGCGAAAAAGGCTGGAATCACTTCTCCAAATTCGAATGCCCGATTAAAAAGTAACGAGAATGGTATGGTACTCCTGCATAGAACTGCTTATAATCCTCATCCAGTAAAAGAGCAAATTATCGCCAAAAGGGTTATCTCTTCTACACCTCGACAAGCAAGTAATGTACTAAAAGAGAACAATAGGTTGAAAAAGACTCCTATTATTAAAGACAAGAATTCTAACTTAAATATAGCAGTATATGAGGGAAAATCAAATAAATCAGGTTCACGTTTGAAACAATATGGCATTGTATTTGTAAATCCGTTGCAGAAAAGTGCAAAAAATGACTTAAAAAGCAAAACATCTCTCGACGAGTTGATACCAGTCATCAATAAAAGTATATTGCCGAGTGAAGAATGGTGTATAGAGTATTTTCCTTTTAAGGAAGAGCCAACTGATGATAAGGTATATGACAGAATAGCAGCTGAACTGGAGGATCTAATGTATAATGAGAAACCAGAAACAAAGCCTGACATTGCGGAAGTTCCAGAGAGCAAGGCTGATGAATTTCCTTCAATAATGGACATATTGAATGACAACTCGAATGACAGTAAGAAAACAAATAACCAAAGCAATTCTGTAGAATTTAAGTCTAACTTAGAGTCAAGTGATGTGGAAGCAATGCTTCTTGGGAAATCCAGTGATGTGAAAGAATCATCCACACAAATGGAGGTGGATACCAATGATGTGACTGATTTGATTGAAGATGTTGCTCAGCTAAACGCTATTCAAGAGACAGTCACCAGTCAAGATGGTCTTGAAGTTCCAGGTACAGTTACAGAAGAATTTGAAAATCCTCATAGTCCATCAATCTTAGATGAAGCTTTGCAGAAGGGGATTGAGCAACATTTGCCCTTGCCAATCACCCAAGAAGGAAAAGATTCAGCTAAAAATAGCTCTAACCCAAATGCTCCCTCTGTATTACAAAATGGTAAAAAAACTGATGGAGAAACTGACACAAAGCCAGCTCCAATCAGTTCAGCTGACTCTAAGTTAAAAAATGCCAATAGTGCTACTATTTCATATGCTGATAAAAAGCGAATACAAAGAACAGATTTAACACATATAACATTCAAAAAAAAAGTTAATGGGTCTTTCCAAAAATCTGTAACATGCCCTAAAAATATGAAATATAGTATAGAGATAGAAGGCAAACAAGTAGAATTGATAGGAGCACCAAAATTCATATCTAGCCTTGAGGATTTGCAAGTGTTATTGCAAATTGTTGATGACTCGGAATTAAAAAGTCTGTACATCTTATATTAAGTAAATTGCTGTAAATTCATTATTTTAATCAATAATAATACACAAATTTGTAAAATTAAGGCCTTGCGTTGATAAAATATCAAACATAATAATGTTATGCATATTGTTTGGGTAATACAAATCTCAAACAGTTATTGGAGAGTAATTATGTACAATTGTACAGCCATTAAATTACTACTTAAGTTTTGCATTAGCAAAGTAAAAATTATGTTTTTGAGTGGTGTAGGAGAAATCCACAAGCATGTGCACCTATTAAGAAGTGCATTGGAGTGCATGCTTTTTGATGCACTTTACCTTAAATCTGTATAATTTTATTTAAAAATAAATTTAAATTAAAATATATTGTTCATATAATACAGAGTGTGTCAGTGTTCTGATTCTGGGGTAGGTACTGGGACATTTTGAAAAATTTAAGCACCTCTGGTTTCCTATAACCAATTGTATGAACTTTTTTGTAGATCTACTACCCTAATGCAAGTGATTTTTTGGACTTACACTAATATTTTCTATTATGATAATCATCATTAATATACAGAAATATAGATTTACAACCTATATTACACAATCTATCATAGTTTTAAAATTACCTACTTTATTTGTAGCAACCCAGTAGATTGGACAGAAATTTAATTCTGTCTTTCTACTGCTATTATATACACCTCTACAAATTTATTATGACTAAAAGATAAAAATGTAAACAAGTACAGAAACTACAGAAATATATGATGTTATCAGTGCTTGCTTATGTATTATTGAATTATTGTACAATAGGTATAATTTCATTTCGATCACACACATTTTTTCACATGCATTTTGGCTAATTTCTGCTTTCCAATAGTAGTACCTATAACTATAATAACAGTAACTTCATAGGTCATATTCTACCTGTCTAATAACTAATTATATCTTAATCCGGGCAAAAAATATCCAAAGTATTTGTCATAATAGGCATACTCTTTTCAGGTATAAAACCAATAATAAATAAGGTAAATGCATAAAAATCAACAATTTTTAATATCAAAGATTTATGTTTAATATAATAACTGACCTTTTTTTTTATCAGTTATAAAAAAATATTTTTTTCATTCTTTCTCTTCCCAAATGTTAAACAATATCGATCTTATGTATATTATAATAAAGTTGGTTTTGTTAGCCTCTTACCATTTTTCAGTGTTGCCAACATTGACAACATAGAGCTACTCGGACCTCCCCACGTGCGGAAGTTCTTGTTGCTTGAAGACTGGGAATGTTTAACTCTTGATCTGAATAGACTAACCGTAATTCATCCCATTTATACAGGACTTCAGGCTTCTTGGTACTAAAGTTCCTCACCAGTGTCTGATTGTGCTACTTGCTGGTTGCTTCCGGACCATTTTATCGCTAACTACGTAGGTACGTATGAAAAGAGAATGTTGCAGTGATAAAAATCTGAACAACAAAAAAGTACTCCCACACATCCTACCAAAAAGGTTTATTATAGGAGTTCAGTTAACGGGCGCTGTTTAATATTACCTAGATGGCAACATCGTGTATTTGTCAACCAAAAAAAAATCTCATTATTAAATTCTGATTCTCTATCTCATGCATGCACGACTTTTTCGTTAGGTACATAGAGATATTATGTACCTACTTCGACTACTTAGTCAAGGTATGAATTTAACACAGGAATTGAATCGAAATCATCGATTTTTAGTTGCTATTTCTTATCGATTTTGCGCATCGGATAGGGTAGGGTTGAACATGACGTTGACTCGGATAAACCGGAAATGCCGTGATCAAACTAACATCATTTAAATTCTAACGAACCAAGATTTCTTCTTAAAATTCTTCCTGTTTGTTCACCTCAGAACTGAACCATTTCACAGCCGGCTTTGGTTATATAGCCAATCTATCTCCGAAACAACCAATATGTATTTATTATTAGCGTTGCAAGACTATCGATAGTTGACCTTGAAAAATAGTCACACTATCGATAGCCAATAGTTTGTTTTGCCAATAGCAAAGATGGGCATTATTCGAATAAATTTTTATTTGAATAAAATCATCCGAATAAATTTTTATCCGTGGAAATTCATCCGCGGATAATTTATTCGTGAAAAATTTATACGCGGATGATAAATTATCAGTGATATTATCCGTCATTTGAATAACGAATAAATTACGTCATCATTTTCATACAATCGTTTTCGGTATGTAAGGCTTGTTCTTTTTTGATGTAAAACATCCTCGCTTCTGACAATAGTAGTGATTTCGTAGTGTCAAATTTGGACTTTGGGAACCGCGCGCCGCCGTTTCGACAAATTTTGGGCTTGCTCACTTTTAATCGAATAAAAATTTGCCCATCTCTGGCCAATAGTTGTAAAGACACAGAAAACTATCGATACTATTGATGTTTTCTAATCGATACTATTGACACAAGTGTATAAGTTTATATTTCAACAAACAATCGATAGTATTGCTCTATCAATAGCTTGCAAAAATTTGATAGTATGGTAAAATTATATTATTATGTCCTTACCATTGAAATAAAAGTCCAACCTTACTTATTGAACACTATTTTGGTTACACCGTTAAGGTGAACGCAGTCTTAGCCGCACCGCAGTCCCCGCATTCATCGCTTTTGTTGATGGCCTCGCATATCTGCCCGCGCCGCAGTCCCCGCAGTCGTTCCTGTCGCCGCACGCACCGCAGTCTTTTTTTTTTCATTCAGCTTCTAATTTAATCAAGATTAGGCGTAAATTACAGAATGGCTCTTGACGAACGATTTGTTATCAGTTGTTTATTAACAGAGGAAGAAGAAAATCAAATGTCAACAAGAGTTATAAAAAATTGTAGGGCCCATAGAGCCAGGTCGTCAGTAGCCGGGTATCGACGTCTATATTATGTCTATGGGCCGGCCTCTGGATGCGAATGACGTCACCCGCGCCGCAGCGTCCGCTGTTGGTTAGTGACGTCATCAGCTGCGGCTTGGGGAATTCGGCCGTGTCCGAAACTGCGGCAACTGCGGTGCGTGTAGGTATGCGAGGTTACATATAACTTCATATAAAGAAATCGAATGCGGTGCGTACGGTGCGGCACAAGTCTGCGTTCACCTTTATATGCAATGTATACTGACATTATAGAAACTAAAATTAATATAATTTATAAATAATTATTTTTGTTTCATGCACGATAGCCCATAAACCACAATTAATAAAATAATAATAAAAGCATTTAACTTTAATCCAATTTTTTGACGACGTCCGTGGCCTAACGGTTATCACGTCAGACTGCCACACCGAAGGTCCCGGGTTCGATCCCCGGTCAGGTCAAGATGGAAAATGATTTTTTTCAGATTGGCCTGGGTCTTGGATGTTTAGCTATATATGTATTTGTCATAAAATACAGTACCGTTGAGTTAGTATCCCATAAAACAAGTCCCGAACTTACTTTGGGGCTAACTCAATCTGTGTGATTTGTCCGTATATATTTATTTATTTAATTTTTACAAGCTATCGATAAATTATAGAATTATCGATAGTATTTGTTGAAATATAGTAGTTTAGTATCGATGCTATTTATTAGAAAACATCCATAGTATCGATAGTTTTATTATAGTGACTATTTTTCAAGGACACAATACTATCGATAGTCAACACTATTTATTATTGTGGTCCGTACCATTAGGATACCAAGCAAACTATTTATCGCTAAATAAAAAAAATATATAAATAAATAATATATGATAAATGATTTGATTTGATTTGCTACCTAATGTACACGCCACTGTCACCTAAAAAAATAATTTTCAAGGTCACCAGAAGGACGCTGCACACAATGCGAACAAAACACTTTGCGTTCTGATTTTGAAACAAGTCTGTCAAAAGGAAAAATATATCAATGACAATACATACACTTACTAAAAATAAATTAATGGACATTAAAAATGTTGGGGCTCGATATAATTCTTTTGCTGAATTATTGTATGTTTTATAATTTCACATATTGCAACAAGTAAATAATCTCGAAATTGAGGATACATTCATGAAATAAATTTTGACTCAAATCATTTTCAACCTTTTCTCGGTGTACAAAACTCTTACTGCCAGGTGCTAGGCTCTAACATTTTTGTATGCTCTATCCACACATGGCCGCCGGAAATGCCGAGCAAGCGGCGCGTGGGGGCGGGGGACGGGGCGGCCTGATTGCTAGAGATGAGCGGAACGTGCCGAACAAAGTCGGCATGTGTGTATGGAACATAACATAACGCTGTCTTATAGATATTTTGAACCTTAGAATTGTATACTTGTATTTGCATTAATGCAATGGAAAGGGATTATATTTACCAATTTAGCTTAACTTTTAGTTACAATAAGTGTGTATTCTATTTTAGCATATATTTTGTTAAACTTTAGTTATAACACTTGAATGGGACACATTATTTCTATAGGATACCTATTTAACTTCATAAATATATTCATTGGATTTACATTAAGTACTTATTTTAGGAAAGGAGATGCTATATTATTTCATGTAATAGGTTAAGACTTCTTTGTGTATAATTTATAAGGCCAATATAGCCTTACATTTTTAGTCGATATGTGTTTGACATGTTATAAGCTTGGCAAAAAAGAAAGAGGGCGCCACTGTTGTGTGTTGTGATGCTTCGTAAAATTGTTTTTTTTTTTGTACAGGATGTTAATATTAGCATTGGAATTTGGTTAAATACATATAAATTTAAATATTGAAAATATATTTTGTAACAGCAGTCACTAGACTTCGTATCAGATGAGATTACGGCTCTGAACTTAGCAGTGTGCGCCAGTGCGCGCAGGTCCAAAAGGCGGGAGGGACCCACGGGTGGCGGGTTGATAGCGGGCGGGTGTGATTCAGCCTCCCCGCATCCGCATTGTAACGCCCCGCTGACACCTAAAATTATCTACTGTGACCCACGCAACTTTTAAGTTGTTGAACCGCCATTCGATATGATTCTGACTGTATCACTAAATCTTTTTTGTCAAACTTCAGTAACTTAAGTAAATGAAAACTATTATATTGTTTTTTTATTAAACGAAGAGGGGATATTACTTACTTGATTTGACATAAATTCTTATTCTTAGCCTATAAGAGTGTTTGTTCTAGTTGTATAATAAAACCTTGATGGTTTAAATAATAATGATGTTTTATTTACACTATCTATAGTTATAGCATGACATATTTGTATTTCTTGTTAAAGGCATTGAAATTTATTGGGTAACTTGTTTGCGTGCCTTCTTTGGTGACGGATATGGTCGCTACATCGCATGCTGCTCCCACTATCTGATGCATGGGAAGATCTTTATATGTGACGAGAAACGTTGCAAGCGCACCGACAAAAGCATCACCAGCTCCCTACAAATAAAATATTTTTTAAGAAATTGGATCTTAAATAATATCTATTGGATTTGAAATGTGAGCTTACATAGTCAGTTTTATATTGCCTAGCCTAGAGAGTCTATCTGGATTTTCATTGTCAATTTAATATGTATTTAGGAAAAAAATATTTACAGTGGTATCAACAGGAGTGACAGCTTCACACATTACATGGACTGGATTAGGATCGCACTTTGATGAATAGACAGCTCCTTTCTCTCCCAATGTAATAATAACAGTATCACAACCTTTTCCTAATAATTTTTTCAACGCTATTGCAGCATTTCTGTAAAAGCAAAAACATGCGATGTAAAAACATACCCTCATGTTTGATTATAAAAGGATTGTAGGTAGGTAGGGTAGGGTACATTGTAAATCGAATTGACAAAAACACTTACGAAATATCAACATTTAGATTAGTCAGTAATGAAGCTTCAGGTTCATTCACACATAAAATGGAGCAATATGGCAGTATATCGTTTATATCCTCCCGAGCTGGAGCAGCGTTTAACAACTTCAACTGAAATAATTCCAAGAATCAATTAATAACACCTGAACATAGGTTTTAAATAGTCTTAAAATGATTGTTATTTACTTACTCCTTTACACAATTTAAACGCTTCCAATGTAGTTTCATAAGGCGTTTCTAATTGGCCTATAAGCACATCGGCATTCTCAATTAGGCCCAATGCACTCATTACATCAGTTTTTCCTAAATGACCATTTGATCCTGGAACAATAACTATTTGGTTTTCTCCGCTGTCCGCCACGCATATTTGAGCAATTCCTGTGGAGACATTGTGCGTTATATGGACATGAGTGACGTCAATACCAGCCTCTTTGAAGTGGTCCCTATATTTTGCACCCCATTGGTCGTCACCTGTCAAAATAATCTTGCTTTCAGTGTTACAGTATATACATATTTAACTTGAATTTTATAAAATTAAAATTAATTACCTAAATGAAACTGGAAAAAGATATAGCATACACGGAGTTATTTTTAAAGTACCTAAGTACAAATACTATATATATCTGAATTCAAGTTATGTTTTCACAATAATGTATTTGATGTACAAAAAAAAAATACCTATGACATTTTTATTTTCTAACATCATGACAACCCTGAGTGACATCCCTAAAATCTCTATTTTGTTATCGATTCTGTATTATCGATAAGAAATTATAACTTTAAAATCAAAACAATCGATTGTTTTTGAGGACCTTGCTTTGCTTGGGCAGCAAGGTCGGTTAAAATAACACTAACTTTAATTACAATTTACATTATTATCATTTGTATTAGGTACCTTTATTTTTAGACATAACTAAGTGCAATTCTATACATTTTGACAAAAATAATTCTACTTAATGGAAAAATACAAATCACCGAGTTATCTATTTCTTAGCTGCTGCTAAAGTTTAATATATGTATTACCTATACATATATTAAACCTAAGCTATTTTTACAAACTTACCTACTCTGCATATCATATATGTATGTCCGCCAAGCTTGGCGGCTGCTACGCACTGATTAGCACCTTTGCCGCCAAAGCTTGTTGTAAATTTTGTACCATGAAGAGTTTCTCCTGGCATCGGCAGTCTTGGGGCATATCTGTTTAGCAAAAAAGATGACAAGCAATGAACAGTCAACGGACAATCAATGTGATCAAGCTTATTGAAGTCGCGATTTAATTTTACTTACGTTGTAAAATCAACACTGCAAGAGCCCAATACGACAATTTTTGACATTTTTATTATTCTCACAGAAAAAAAAATTCTGGAAATAAAAACTTGTTCTTATATAAAAATTCAATGAAAGAATGACAACAAAAATAAGAAGCAGCCTCAGAGAGTAATAATTGTCAATATGAAATTACTGATAAGAAACTGTGCTGCGAACTTGCGATAAGCTATTATGAGCCAAGTTAGTAGGTAGGTATTGATATACGCGCTTGCAAAACAATTATCTAATTGTACGAGAAATGTACTCATAATATTTTTATAACCTAAAAAAAAACATAGGTACATAATATTTTGAGACGGAGGGCATTTTAAATCGTTCGCACCTTCCGACACGACGTATGTCGGTGTTGAACAGTCCGATTGTTCGTGCATTCTGTTTATATATAAGGTGGACACAAATTAACTACAAATATTTTCAGGGCTAATTACTGATATTATTTAGAAAGTATATCAGTGGTTTTTTCAATTTTCTACACGCTAGTTTTCAAGAAAAATTAACGTTTATGTTTTTTGAAAACCGTAACATTATAACATTCTGTACACAGCTTTGCGTAAAAAAAATGACAATTAAATGACACACACAAACAAAAGCCGCCCCGCCCACCGGTCGGTCGCTGTCGTTTACGTATAATAAATCGCTTGACATCTCTGTCTTTCACGCACTTTTCATAAATAAAGAGGAATACATAGCAAATCAATTTCATTCAACTATTAATTGGTGGGAGGAGCTTAAGAGGTATGAAGTCTACACATTTAACTACAGTATGATACTAAATGTCATCATTTAATAATATTTTTTTTGTTAGAAAAACAAAAAAAAAACTAGCGTATCGATTTTTAAAATTGTATCTCCAATACGTTTATTTAGCCCCCTGGAGCCAGCCCTGAAAATATTTGTAGTTAATTTGAGTCCACCTTATATAAAGATAAATCTACTCAAGCCGAAATAATAATCTAAAAAATCAAGTACAGCTATTAATTCATTCTAACATTTCAAAAGATGTATTACAGTCGGCGGAAACGGAAACACAAGGTTTCGGACTTCCGGAAGTCAAAAACAGAATTAATTATCTTGATGTTCGAAAAAGATGATAGAGCAACTACCAAATTAGGCTTTTTTGTCTTTCTTTAAGCTTTTTAACAACGATGTGACAAATAACTGAGTTTTACCACTTTATTTGTTAGTGACATGTTCCTATTCCTATTTTAATTATCTGCTGTCGCCCGCGGCTTCGCCCGCGTGAGTTTCGCTTAGATGAAAAATCTCTCTTGGAGCTTTTCATCAGATGTTCCAGATCTTCAATTTTTATACGTCAGCAGAAAATGCTCATCAGGTTGAACGATTTTTGCTAAGGCGCCATTTCCATATATGTTATAGTGTAGCTGGTCTCTTGGAGCTTTTCATCAGATGTTCCAGATCTTCAATTTTTATACGTCGGCAGAAAATGCTCATCAGGTTGAACGATTTTTGTTAAGGCACCATTTCCATATTACTTATAGTTTAGCTGTTCCGTTATGGTTCTTCATCAGGTGTTCCAGTTTTCAAAATAAATTATAGCCTATATGTTGCCCAGGCTTAATAGCTATACAACAAAAAAAGTTTCATTCAAATCCGTCCGGTAGTTTTTGCGTGAAACGCGTACATACATACAGACAGACAGACAGACAGACAGACAGACAGACAAGAAATTCCAAAAAAAATTTTTTTGCTTTCTATTGTTCTTTTTAGGTCTCCCTCTATCCATTTCAGTCAAAATATTAAATGTACAGACAAAATATTTTTTACTGTTTTATTATATGTATAGATTTAAAAAAAAAATGGTTGAACCCGTTGAACCGTACCACATGAATTTAAGAGTAAACGTAATATGTACCTACTAATACTAAAATAGCAATAAAGGCTTAGGTATTTTATTTTATTATTTTATTTTATATTTGGCAAATAAATGAATATCTGCCTGAGTAATCATGATCCAACTTTATAGTCTGTAATCGCTGTTTCTGTGTGGGGACATGCATAGAGAATCTTGAGTTTTCATATAATAAGGAAGGGCATGCTGTCGCGGGCTTTTGCTCTATAATCCAATGTTAGGATTTTTAAAATTTAGTAAGGTATCTTTAAAATTACCGAACAGATTCTGACGTGGTTAAAATGGGACCAACTTGGGAATATACTCTTTCGAATAAAAAAATAATTTCGGAAATCAGTCCTCTATAGGCGGAGAAATCGGCGAACATACATACATCGAAACATATAACCTCCTGCCTCCTCCTTTCTTTGGAAGTCGGTTGAAAAATAGGAGTTAAAACATCGAAATACAACTACTACGTAGTTAAAATTATTATACGCAGTGTGGTCTGCTATGGACTGTCACTTGTGTTTACCGTATGTTCTTTAATAATCAAAGGTTCTTTAAAAACTTAAATTAGTTTTAACTTGGTAACTTTTTATATCGATTTTTTTCATTCTTTTAATTAAAATAGGTAAAATAAAACTTGTTATGTAAAAGCGGAGCCTCCTGGCACAGGCATATATATTCTTTGCTTAAAAGGAGGTTCCAACTCCAACAACCCTATTCCCAGTGTAATGAGGACAACAGAACATCTTAAAACTTCATTACCTTTTATTAAACTCCCTTTGTCCCTACTGATGGGGATAAAATCAAGGGGGACATACACAAATATCTAACTTCCAGGAATTTTGAACCTTTGTGATGTTAGATGGGATGGACTGCTTCTTAGTGATTATATCTGAAAGCTAATGATTTGATTAAAAATCCTCACACCGACACCCTCTGCATAATCCTGTCCCTCAAAGGCTAAAAAGCCGCAATAGCTTTGTGAGAAGTGTTGAAGCCCTTGACTGTGGCGTAAAGGAGGCTAGATCCAGACTTTGGGAGAGAGACCACGCTGTAGACAACTGTCACCCCACGAGAGGAACTACCCCCTGGCCATGATCTGCCTTGACCTACCTGGAAGATGCTTAATAGGCTACGAACCCAAGTGGGCTGGTGTAAGGACAGCCTGGCTAGGTGGGGGTTTATACTTAACTTACAAAATGTGTGCGAGTGTGGTGTCTCTCCCCAAACCATGGAGCACCTGTTGTCCTGCCCCCTGTGCCCTAACACCTGCACTCGGGATGACCTGATGGCCGCCACTGAAGAGGCTCTAAAAGTGGCGGAACACTTTTCGGGTACAATTAGAGTCGTTGGAATGGCATCGACACGCAAAGAAGAAGATTAAAAATTAAAGTGAAAAAGTGAAACCAAATGCATTTAATAATTCTTATCTCTAACAATACTAGTCTATAATAAATAACTACTTTGGATTCAGCTTTCAGGTATTTTTTCTATAGGTTTCTCTTCTGTAGTTTCTGATTTGCCTTCACCAATTTTTTTTGCTATTTCAGCATATTTTGCCTGCCTGTAGTCTTGCTTTGCTGCATCAAGCAGTATGTTTTGGATCAGGAATCGGTTGTTAGCCTGTTTGTTTTTGAGAGGTGGATATGGATTTCCCTTCAGCTCTAGAACAACTTTATCAGTATTCCTTGTATTTTGTGCCCTAGGTGCCATCACCAGGTTTGTGTAACAAATACTGGATTGTTCATATCGTGGTACAAGAACTTTGAATAATTTGTGGATAAGTTCTTTCTCAAGAAGCCAGAAATCTGCTGTTTCCATTGTAGGTTTATGGCAGTCTCCATGGCGTATTGCTTCCGATATAAGCTGAAATGTACAAATATACAAAACATTCAAATAGGTCATCAAAATAAAATAGGTATATATAAAAGTTGATGATAAAGGTTAGGTTTTATATCATAACATTACCCGTTCAGCGTATTGGCGAGCCTCATCACCTCTGTTATAATTAAGCTCTATTCTCTCATATTTTATAAGCCCTGTCACAGTTTTACGTAATTTGTCTAGCCTGCCTTCAGGACCCTTTGGGTTTCGTAGTCTCCGATGTTTGGCTGGTACAGGAATACGCAATTTTGAAACCAGTTTTGTAACCTCTGCCTGGTTCATGATGATTATTGAACTTTTCTAATTTATTTGTGATTGTAGCAAATAATTTCTTTTATTGACTATGTTCCGAGAAAGAAAATTATAGGTTAGGAATTAGGACTATCTATGTTATTTTTTTTAAATTTGACTTTATTTTTTTTAATGTCTCTCTTGATTTTGACGTGCGTGAGCGTGACACACAATCAAGGAAGTTATATCTATGGAAGTGGTCCATTCAACATATATAAACTGTTCATTATACAAATATGAAGCTTTTCGACGCCAAATCAAAAAAAATAGGTTTGTCTCTTTTTAACCTCAGTATCACGCCATAAGTAAAAAAGGATAGTGGGATGTTTAACTTTTCTTATTTTTGGCAACATTTCGCGATGACGTCACCGTTTCTAGGACGCGTGGAAAAAATCGCCATTGTTAGAGCCAGCGAACGTAAATACAGTAGTACATAACCTGTCAAGTGTTCTTGTGATTTGAATTATTTTTCTTATTTATATTGAGTTTATTGAAGATAAAGACTGATAAATACCTTTTTTATATAGTGTGATAGGGCAATTACGTTACAAAATGCCTAGATGCTCAATAATGCAATGTCGTGCTCAAAATCAGCCTCAAGTAACCATTTTTAGGTTAGCAAACAATTTTTTAGTTTTTACACGGTTTTTACTTCGAAATTAACGATTGTCACAACGTAAATTGATGCTTCTGAAATAATAAAACAAACTTTTTGTATCATGGTAGCTTAGTTTGTTGTATTTTTCATTATTTCACCCAAGTCATTTTCGTTATAGTGATGTGTATTTTCTTATATCGATAAACATTTGGTTGTAGATATATAAATGCAAAATTTACGACGTTTGTATGTTTGTGAGTTTGTTACGGCCTGTGGTGTGGCCCTAGAATAGCACCAACCCATCTCTTCCCTTGGGTGTCGTAAGAGGCGACTAAGGGATTTAAAATACCGGAGGATGGGCAGCAGCATCTTTCCGCGTACTATGCCATCACACTGCGATCGCCAACCCGCCTGCCAAGCGTGGCGATTACGGCAAAACCCCCCATTGGGGGAGGCCTTTGTCCAGCAGTGGACGTCTTTCGGCTGAGAGAAGAAGAAGAAGTGTTTGTTACTCAAACACGCAAAATCTACTGGACGGTTTTGGACTGAAATTTGGTACACGGGTAGAAAAATACATACCAATAATATAGGAATACCAATATAAAGCATATAGGATATTGTTTATTCCGAAATTAGAGAATATATTTAAATCTTTGGAGAATATATATATATTATAAAGAATAAGAACTACTGACAAATACGAACTACTCGCTTATTTAGGTAGTAGATTTAGTAGTTCCGAAGATTACCCCAAACTGTTGCCCAAACTTGTACCAACCACAGATACCAGTATGTACAAGGCGAGTAGTTTACTCAACTATAAAGAATAAGAACTACTACGAATACGAACTACTCTCTTATTTAGGTAGTAGGTTTAGTAGTTCCGAATTACCCCCAACAAAAAAAAAATACAAACACTTTCTCTTTACAATATTAGTGTGATATTGAAATTGTAATACTAAATTTATGTATCAAGAACCTATTGTTACCTATTGTTGCTTAAAAATAAATAACTAGCATCAATATACAGTGTTACGTGTTTTTGGAGTCGGGGACAATGAACGATTTTTTTTATGCAATAAGTTGCCCGAAAGTTTTCAACGATAATAAAGTTTATCGCCAGTGCCCGTCACTAGCGGCAGCCATTTTAAGCGCCGAAAGAGTGGGGGAATTGCCACGCAAACTTGAACGTTATTTCGCTTCCATGGGATATAACTTCCTTGCACACAATGCAATACATACTCTTTGAATCAACGAACTAATAAACCAAGGCTCCACTTCACGCTGGCCCAACGCGTTGGGCCTAGAGATGGGTGCTTGGATTTAGTATTACAATATCAACATCACACTAATATTGTAAAGAGAAAGTGTTTGTATTTTTTTTTTGTTGGAACTACTAAACCTACTACCTAAATAAGAGAGTAGTTCGTATTCGTAGTAGTTCTTATTCTTTATAGTTGAGTAAACTACTCGCCATGTACATACTGGTATCTGTGGTTGGTGGGTGAATCCGAGAATTTCGTTCCGATTGTCAATTGTTTTTCACTTTTTTTCCTATACCTTGATGAGCGTGTATGACATGATATAAATGTTCATATGGGATGGACATATAAATATACCAATGTGCCTTAAAATCAAACAAGGATTTTAGGAAATGGAACACTTTAATTTTTTTTCGCGTGTATGGTGATGACAATCTTACAATGGTAATGATTTCGCGTTGAATGGTATTGACAAAAGTCAAATGGTAATGATGTATCCATACTAATATTATAAATGCGAAAGTTTGGATGTGACTTTGTGAGTTTGTGAGTTTGTGAGTTTGTGAGGATGTTTGTTACTCAATCACGCAAAATCTACTGGACGGATTTCGATGAAATTTGGTACAGAGGTAGATAATGACCTGGAATAGCACACTTTTTACTTTTTATCCCACTGTTCCTGAACTTCACGTGGAGCTCCACGCAAAGCTAGTATGGAATAAAATTAAAATAAAATACGATGTATAAACTTATTTTTTTATTTATAGAAATAATATTAAGTAGAAAACATATTTTCTTAGTAGTCTACGCATATATATCATATGTTAGTAATCTTTATTTTTTGTCGTGTATTGTTTCTTTCCGGCCAAAATTACACCAATAAAAAAAATCGATAACTTTTTCAAGTTTAAATGTAGGTTTCTTATGTTTATATGTTTTCAATCTTGATTTTTCTTTAGTTTCTGTTTTATTTTTCGTAGGGAAATTCTTCATGGCTCTGTTCTCGTATTCCTGAATCTTCCTTTTCAAATATTTAATTTTATTTATTGTGCTTTAATTATTCTAGTCATTTTGATTCTCTTTCTTAGTTCCATTATTTAAAATCTTGTTTTTTTTCTAGAACAGTTACATTGATTCAAAGGATTTGATGAGTGTAATATTTCTTCCCCATCGGTTTTAAATTTCGCATTTTCATTTTCTTCTTTGTCTTGCGCTTCTACATGTATAATTTCTATTGGCAATATTGACATTTTACTGGCTTCTTTCTTTTTCTGTGTGTATTTTATGCTGCTACTCGCCATTTCTGTCTTTGAATTTTTTGATCTCTAGGAGATTTTCACCTATGCTTAAAAATTGCATTTTTTCTTCCTTCCTTTTTTCAGATCAGCTTTTTTTATCAGCGTACGCTTGCCTTCTAGCCATAAAACCACGTCTTAATACTTTGCGGGGTAAACAAAACCGAGGGTTGTTAAATCCAAAGACTATGTTAACGAGGTCTTAAAACGGGAATAAGTAAAAGTGTAGTACTGGAGGCTAGCTCATCACCTGTTGATTTGAAGCCCTTTTCCTTAATCGACTTTGACGATTTAGGCAAAAAGAGAAATAGCTGGTACAAGGTAGGTCTCTACGGTCTCTTTTATACGCCCACATACAAAGCTGCATGGAAGGATGTCGATTTTAAAATGACACGGCGTCATCGCCATTTACAAAACATCATTACCATTTCAATGTAATATATGGAGTTGACACCAATGGTGATGATATTTAAGCCTATTTTGCTCGAAATTTCTGGAAACAAAGAAGTTTTTATACTAAATATATTTTCTGATTGAAGTTCCTATACATCCTAATGTAAGTAATTGAATACGAAAAAGATAGTAACACAGCTTAATTACCTTATGACTCCAAACGGGGATGATGGTAATTTGGTTACACTTGAATTTCTGAATTAAATATATTTATTTCTTGCTTAACACAACAGGCGTGAATTTCATATGCTCCCGATTTTAGACTAGGACAGGGCTGCGCACGCGACTAATCGCTCCGTTCCCCCTCCCCCCGCAGGGTTTAAAAGAAATATGTATTTTGATCTTAGTAAAATGGTGTTGACGATTTTATGGTTACAAATATAAAATATATTTTTTAACTATATTAAATAATTATATAATAGCTATTTCTTCCAGACAATCAATGTACGATAATTAGGGATTTATATTAAATATAGTAACACGCTTATATATTCCTATTTTATTAAGAATTAATATAAATATTACGGAGTCTCCAAAAATTACGCAAATGGTGTTGACGATGGACGCGTGTTTTCGCTGTTTTCTTTGTAAATTACAATTATATATTTTCTTCAATTAATAGCACCATGAGAGAATGTCCTGTAGTTCCATTACGAAATAATTTTGTATTCAAAAAATGTCATATGTTTTTTTAGGACCCTGGCATAATTGAAATTTAGTGAATTCCCGGAATCAGTACAAGTTTGGGGGTAATCTTCGGAACTACTAAATCTACTACCTAAATAAGCGAGTAGTTCGTATTTGTAGTAGTTCTTATTCTTTATATATATATATTCTCTAATTTCGGAATAAACAATATCCTATATGCTATTCCCTTTATATTGGTACTAGCCGTTACCCGCGGCTTCGCCCGCGGCAAAAAAAGATTAATCATTATCCCGCCCCTGTGAAACTGTTTCTTGAGCGCGAGTTAGCACTTTATTCACGATGGAACGAGTTGAAAAATAGGTAAAATAGCAAAATACACTCGCATATGTATGTGTGCATGAAATTTAGTAAGGCTGCTTGCGTGCGTGTCGTGATTTTCAATCAAAATGGCGCGAAAATTTCATCGTTACCGACCGCGCATAGATAGATATATTGATAAAGATATAAAATAATAAAAAAATGTACCAACTGGTCATAAAAAAGTAACCTGAACCTAGGTAATTTATTTTCTGCCTTCAAGTCTTTCCGGGCGGTAATAAAAAAAAATAACCTGAACCTAACTTATTTTCTGCCTCAAAGTCTTTCCGGGCGGTCTTAAAAAAATAACCTAAACCTAACTACTACAATATGATCTTAGCTTCTTAATATACAAAGTTTAACACTCAAAAAATTTACAATTTCGAAAACATTCTTTATTTTTAGACCAACCGCGAATTGCACCAACCGCAAATTTGACCAACCGCGAATTGGACATTTTTATTTATTTATTTTATTTTATACATTCGGAAGACCAACAGCAATTTGCAATTGAATTTTTTGGAACTTTGGACCAATCGCGCCTAAACCGTGTCAGTGATGTCTACAGCAAAGTGCTGGGCAGGGTGGGGTGCGGTATTTGAAATGAGTACGGGGCGGTGAGAGACCGATATGTACGTTAGTACTACTTACTATTCTGTGGCGCTTCTGTTTTCGCTACACTATATGGTATACATAAACATTTATAAAAATACTAGCTTTTGCCCGCGGCTTCGCCCGCGTGAATTTCCCACGGGAACAGTGCTTTTTCCCGGGATAAAAAGTAGCCTATGTGCTATTCCAGGTCATTATCTACCTCTGTACCAAATTTCATCGAAATCCGTGCAGTAGATTTTGCGTGATTGAGTAACAAACATCCTCACAAACTCACATCCAAACTTTCGCATTTATAATATTAGTATGGATTACTCGAAAGAATATTCTTCGTGAAAAAGTATTGAAAGAACTTGTCCGCGGTAAAGTGCCATCTCGTGGCAGGCCGTGAGAACTAAAGGCAAGTATTTAATTAAAGCGCCATCTAATGACAAATTAAATGTAATGGAAAAAATGTAGTGTACCTCAAACGGCTATGTTGCGCGCCCCGCCTCCGCACGCAATGTACATCACAACAAACTTACTGTTGTTCCTTCACACACATAATATATAGAAGTTTGAGCAGAGTGCCATTAGTCCGTGCACTCAGCAGCGGTCCGCACACCTCGACGTATCCGGGCATACTGCCGGCCGCCCGGTGCAACGGCCCATTTTATATGGAAGTAGTGGAGAGGCTGTCGTAACGTCACTTTGACGTAACGTCATTTTGACATAACGTCTATTTTGACAAATAAATAGATGGCGTTACTATAATAGGTATCCCATGCCCATGGGAACCATTTTTTCCGGGATAAAAAGTAGCCTATGTGCTTTTCCAGGTCATTATCTACCTCTGTACCAAATTTCATCGAAATCCGTCCAGTAGATTTTGCGTGATTGAGTAACAAACATCCTCACAAACTCACAGATTCACAAACTCACAAACTCACATCCAAACTTTCGCATTTATAATATTAGTATGGATTCCTATATTATTGGTATTTTTATACCCGTATACCAAATTTCAGTCCAAAACCGTCCAGTAGATTTTGCGTGTTTGAGTAACAAACTCACAAACAAACAAACGTCGTAAATTTCGCATTTATAAATCTACAACCAAATGTTTATCGATATAAGAAAATACACATCACTATAACGAAAATGACTTGGGTGAAATAATGAAAAATACAACAAACTAAGCTACCATGATACAAAAAGTTTGTTTTATTATTTCAGAAGCATCAATTTACGTTGTGACAATCTTTAATTTCGAAGTAAAAACCGTGTAAAAAACTAAAAATTGTTTGCTAACCTAAAAATGGTTACTTGAGGCTGATTTTGAGCACGACATTGCATTATTGAGCATCTAGGCATTTTGTAACGTAATTGCCCTATCACACTATATAAAAAGGTATTTATAAGACTATCTTTAATAAACTCAATATAAATAAGAAAAATAATTCAAATCACAAGAATACTTGACAGGGTATATACTACTGTATTTACGTTCGCTGGCTCTAACAATGGCGATTTTTTTCCACGCGTCCTAGAAACGGTGACGTCATCGCGAAATGTTGCCAAAAATAAGAAAAGTTTAACATCCCACTATCCTTTTTTACTTATGGCGTGATACCGAGGTTAAAAAGAGACAAACCTATTTTTTTTGATTTGGCGTCGAAAAGCTTCATATTTGTATAATGAACAGTTTATATATGTTGAATGGACCACTTCCATAGATATAACATCCTTGGTCAAAACAAAAGTGAACGTGTGTTACAAGGGACATCAGTTTTCACTGTCAGTTGTCAGTTAAAACTGTTTAGTTAAAACCAAGTTAAAACAACTTTTGACACGTTGGATTCACTCTTTTGTCTTAGGTACCTACTAAACGCTGTGCTAAAAACTTAGACAATAGAGAAAAGAGTCAGACATGTTAAAACTGTCAGTTGTGTGCGGCGCCCAAGGAAGTTATATCCCATGGAAGCGAAATAACGTTCAAGTTTGCGTGGCAATCACCCCACTCTTTCGGCGCTTAAAATGGCTGCCGCTAGTGACGGGCACTATCGATGCCTCGTTTTATAAACAAACTACCTCCCGAGTTGCGCAATACAATACATCCAAAAAATATCAAAATCACATTAAAGAATTATTTTCTAAATAATTTAGACTCATCTAGTTCCTAAGTAGGTATTGATATAGTATTAAGTTATTTTATAGGATAGATGTAAACTTACACTAGTAACATAAAGACAAACCTCAGGGTTTTTATATGTTATTATTTACGACTTAAGTTAAGTATGTACCTTTATTTGATAAATAAATAAAAAAAAAAAAAAAAAAGATAAACTTTATTGTCGTTGAAAACTTACGGGCCACGATACTTATTGCATAAAAAAATCGTTCATTGTCCCCGACTCCAAAAACACGTAACACTGTATATTGATGCTAGTTATTTATTTTTTAAGCAACAATAGGTATATTCTTTATACATAAATTTAGTATTACAATTTCAATATCACACTAATATTGTAAAGAGAAAGTGTTTGTATTTTTTTGTTGGGGGTAATTCGGAACTACTAAACCTACTACCTAAATAAGAGAGTAGTTCGTATTCGTAGTACATAGTTCTTATTCTTTATAGTTGAGTAAACTACTCGCCTTGTACATACTGGTATCTGTGGTTCGTACAAGTTTGGGGGTAATCTTCGGAACTACTAAATCTACTACCTAAATAAGCGAGTAGTTCGTATTTGTAGTAGTTCTTATTCTTTATGTATAATTCTCTAATTTCGGAATAAACAATATCCTATATGCTATTCCCTTTATATTGGTATTCCTATATTATTGGTATTTTTCTACCCGTGTACCAAATTTCAGTCCAAAACCGTCCAGTAGATTTTGCGTGTTTGAGTAACAAACTCACAAACATACAAACGTCGTAAATTTCGCATTTATAAATCTACAACCAAATGTTTATCGATATAAGAAAATACACATCACTATAACGAAAATGACTTGGGTGAAATAATGAAAAATACAACAAACTAAGCTACCATGATACAAAAAGTTTGTTTTATTATTTCAGAAGCATCAATTTACGTTGTGACAATCGTTAATTTCGAAGTAAAAACCGTGTAAAAACTAAAAATTGTTTGCTAACCTAAAAATGGTTACTTGAGGCTGATTTTGAGCACGACATTGCATTATTGAGCATCTAGGCATTTTGTAACGTAATTGCCCTATCACACTATATAAAAGGTATTTATCAGTCTTTTATCTTGAATAAACTCAATATTGTT